>JARKIC010002033.1:0-81200 GCA_029378375.1 Mycena olivaceomarginata
GTTTTGTATGTAGTCCAATGAATTGCGAACTGTGTTGAATTCTGGTCGACTGCAGCGGATCAACGCATATCGTGGATCACACCTGGCAAATCTTGGAAGCTTCAACTGCGGCTGCGGATCGAACCAGAATCGGTCCTGCATCGCCAACACATCGTTCAACAGTGCTTCTCAGGTTTCTAAAATTACAAGGGGATGCGTTCCGAAATTCAATTGTTGAGGTTGAAACTTCGGATGAAGGGTTCATTTTCTTATCAAAGACGTAAAAGGTAAGGTACTTCACTTGAGTCGGTGAGCAGAAGAACCGAAGTTGGTTTGAACGTGTCGACGCTGCGCAGCCGCCTCTGCACACGTGGACGCGGCATGAGATCGAAGCCAGAGGTGGATAGAGGGAAAGCTCGGCGGAAAGAAGCAGTTGACGGAGCTTGAAGAGGCTTCGGACAGACACGCGTAATTTTATGAAGAGGTAGACTTTCATTTCTGTTGATTCGCCATAATCTCTTTCTCTGTTTGGATCCCAATCTTGACTTTGACTCAGTATGGCTGCCGGTGCCTTTATTATTCCCTTATATATCTTTTGCAATTCTTTCGTCGTCTGAGTGCATACCCGGAGCGAACGGAGGCCATCTTGTCTCAATTAATCATCATCAGATTCATCTGGGACAGTTTCTGAGTTGCACGCAAATCCCTCACAACTAAGACGGAGATGAGCGCATCGGTTCACACATTCATGCTTCTCGAGAAATGTCTTGATGCCGGTTTTTCCATGGTCACCAACCCCGCTGGAACTTTGAGAATTAGAACAGAAATTGAGAAGAGTCCACATGAAGATAAATACCGATTAATTGTGTGGGTCATCATGTCAAACAAAACCTCGATGCCTTGTCCATTCTCATTGACAGCTGTCGCAGCTAGAGAATATCGGTCACAACATAACACACAAATGGTATCCAAAAGAAGAAAAAAAACACACTTTGAAGATCAGCAAGGACAGTCGATTCCTGGCTGAATAGGTACACATAATGGGCAAATGCATTCAATGTGCTTCCCCGAGTTTATTCTGGTGCCACGGAGGGTACTCATTTGTGCCACTCCAGTGCTCAACTCTGCTGGATCGCCTTGGTTCAAGAAGCCAGATGATAATGCCTGGATCATGATTGGAGTCATCTTGAGCCTCACATGCAGCTTCATACTGCTCCATGGAAACTCCTGAAGTTGGTGAGGGTCCATAGTTGTGTTGAACTACCTCAATGCCAAGTTTAAAGTCTGTAACTGAGACTCCTGTGTGCAATATGTGTTGAAAAGTTGTTATCTCGGAAGACTGCAAAATCATACTTTGTTCGATATCCACACCCTTCCTCTTTGCCTCTTCAATAAATTTCTTGAGAAAGTAACTGGTTCGGCCCAGCCGAATAGCCTCCTGGATAAGCTGTTCACGGTTATCATGTATCTCAACATGACCTTCTCCTGCGCCAATGTCAAAGAACCGCTTGCAACCCAAGGGAACCCCTCGTAAATAACCTGAAACTGTCAATGAAATGAGGTCCAGGAGCTTCAAAAAAAGAACATAGCAAACCTTATAAACCATTTTCGTCTTGTCTTGATCAAACTGTGTGTCTTGAAGAAGGTACATTGATATGCTGAGATTATTGTGGTCCTTAAGGTTAGGCCATTCAATTTCAACCGCACCATCGTTGCCAACAGAGACAGAAGCAAATAGGAATGCAATTTTGGAGAACCCTGGGAGATCACCGATCTCAGAACGTAACGGAAGCGGTGCTGATTTTTCACCTGATGGAACATGAGAGCATGTAATGTGAATGGTAAATGACTTACTGCGGGTGCGTTTCAGTTCACTTGTGGAGGTCCGAGTTTGTCTGGCTAGCCTTGCGCTTTCTATTCTCCCTTGCAGTATGAACAAAATATGGGGCAAGCGCCCCAGTTTCATTCTCAAACTATCAGAAATCTCAGGCCCAAAGCAAAACAATGCGTTGGCAGGCCACTTACATCTTCACCGAAATGAAACCCTCAAGATAAATTGCAGGAGACGGTAATTTCAGCGCGGAAAGACCTTGAAAGATTTTGTTGGGATGACCTCCATGGATACGGTCATGGGTGTCAAAAAACTGGCCCAGAGTTCCGAGAGTGCTGTATGGCTGGATTCCAACATTCCCAAAGAGACGAAGTGAGAGATGTTCCCTTACACGTAGTTAGTTTGTTGTGTAACAGACAGAACCATGAGACTTACGGAGCAAGGCTCTCAGAACACTCTTTTTCCCAATCTAAATTCCAATGACAAAGAAGATGTGCAAGTGCATCTTGTAATAGGATCAGAATGTAGTTAGATGAGAGCTAATTAGATGAGCCGACCAGTCATCAGCACGTCTTCCGGGAAGGAACGCGTAGCATTGGCAAGGATTCGTGATGCTTCAGCGCGAGTCCCAGTTGAGGTCATTGGAACTAGATAAACTGTGATCTGCCTTGAAGTTCCCTTGGGAGCCGGAAGAAACCCTTAGATCCACCCTTTTGAAGTGTCCTGGCCTGCATTGCATTTTGGCGGGCTTCAGCTTGAAGTTCGTGAAGGCACTTGATCTCAGGATCAGGTTGATTGGGGTCATATGTGCCTAAAGGAGTGCGTGACGGCTCTGCAGCTGTGGTGTTTGGTTGATCTGAAAGGCCAGTAAATGCATCCCAATCCCACATCAAACTAATTTAAGTGCGCACCTTTTCTCAAGCAAGGTCCGCAACGAGCACCTTTAAGTAGCCTTGAGTTGGGCGCTACATACAGTACACTAGGGCCAGTCCTAGAAGAAAAAAATTAACAAGAACATTTCTAGTCTGAATGCACAACATACCTTCATTGCCTCTGCTCGTGCAGCATCTTTTGTAGCCATGTAGCACATAGCACATAGTCCTGGGGACGAGTTATGATCGAAGGAACCACCACAACACTCCCCTGGGGCGTCAGGATTCGTGCAGAGAGTTGGATCATCAGGCTCAGTGGTGTCTGCCATCAGCCAAAATTGGGTAGTAAAAATTGGCAGAGAGCCAGTTCAACTTGTATACCTTATATATATGCCAACAAGCTGCTTGGGGATAGTCTAAGCAACTGTTCCCAACTCTTCAATGGTCAACCGAAGTGGTGCTAACGGACGCTATAATGGCACTCGTAAGTTTGGGGTGAGCTACAAATTTTTGTCACATTTCACTTACTCGGAATTTCAAGGTCCTCCTGACTCTGTCCTTGGCCCTACTCTCCATGAGTACACCCGGAAGAGTCTTTCACTCGATCAACGGTGTGACTACCTGTTCAAGGATTTTGGTTATAAGATAGGGTGAGTGTCTCATTTGACTAGCCCATTTCATTCAGGATTAACATTCTTGCATTAGAAATCTACACTCAAGAAACTCAATCGTGGATTCAAAGTTCCAACTGTCAAAAAAACCACCTCCAGATCATATTGCATCGACTCTGGTTGCTGAAGTAATGCAGAACAATGTCTCCTCTCTCAATGCCCCCAGAACAGTTCAGATCAGATTTCCCTTCAAGATGGAATCAAGATTCCCTGGTAGGTTGACGCTGAATTATCTCCCAGTATTCATTTCAAATTGAATGCCATTCAGAGACACTGTTCGTCGTCTTATGGCCGAAATTGATCCAGACGGTGCTGAGGCCCGATTCCCGGGTCGCCAACGCCAGCCCAAACAACGTGAACAGTTTGACTGACACTGGTGTTTACTATAAGGTGGGTAAGGCCGACAAGCGGCATAACCCGCTACCAGAACTTGCATAAATTGAACTATGACAAGCGGTGGCCGGCGCTTCGCGCCAGCCCCCACTTTATGAATAAGCTATGCCTGTCAGTTGACCACAGACGTGTGAGAGGGGTTTACAAATGGAAATACGGCTTCAGACAGACAGAGGCTTAATTTTATAAAGAGGGTGATGTGCATATCAGTCAATATTCGAGTGCAGTGATTCTGTCAATGAATGATTAATCTCTCAGAATAAAATCAGACTGGACTGGGCAGCCCAAAGCTCACTCGTATTGGGCCACTCCTTGCGTGCCTGTCAAATGCCTTAAGTAAAACTACAACCTGACTACAGTACTGATTCTGAATGTTGAATTCAACTTCAACATGCATTGGAATAAATGCCTCGACTCCTAGCAGGACCCAAGTTGGAGTACTGTATGTGTCGTGATGACATCTTGCTCAGCCTGAGAGGAGTCAGGACCTACTCACGAAAAAAATATCAGTAGCTGGATGGGTACGGGTTGAGCTACTGTAACAGTGAAGAGAACAACCGGAAGCAAATGTGCTTTGGACGAACATTGGCTGAGTTCCATTGAAAATATGGAAGAGCGCGAAGGAAACGGAGAGATTCACTGACAATTATCGGCTTGGGCCCCAGACCCACCAAACCGAAGGATACCAGCCAATCAGAGGCACGGAAAAGTGCTTACGCAAAAAAAGCTGACGAAAAATGGAGTTTACTGCAGGACATTAAAATTGGTGCTCCCTAAAACCCTATATATCTTGGGGTGGAATCAGATCTCAGACTCCCGGATGTGGCTGTGCTCTAGCATCATTCGAACCAGTGGCTGTGCTAGAGAGCCAACGGCGTCTTTTGATAGGCCAAGAATAGCATAGTAGACATTAGGTATTGGCATCAAGTTGGACTGAGAAGACTACAGGCGCTGTCGAGAGGGTTCCACAGCTCGGAGTCCACAACAGGCATCGAGAGAGACGTCGTAGACTCAAGAGAAGTATGTGTTGGTCCAGGAACACGTATGTTCATGCGTCCGACAGTATAATCTTCCGTTACGGTCAATTATCGACCGCCGGAATTGTCGATCTTCACCTCACTATGTATCTTTGACTTCGGCCTAGCAGCGCTCTGGACAGTTGGGCCACGAGGTAACCTGCCAAAGGCGTGCAATAGGGTATGTTCCTCAAGATAAAATATCAAGATTCCCGAGAGATGAAGGGCAGAAAGAGAGTCGGAACGATCGTCCGAACAGTTGATCGCTGATCGTCCCCTTCTCCTTGCGAGTCAGAAGCTCCAACGACCTCTGAGACACTCTCTGTTACAATGACAAACACACCCGAGCGTCCACAGATCGGTATGATGATCAGGGATTGGGTAGTGCAAGGTATTAACCGTATCGTCAATGAAGTTGAATAAAACACTAGGAGAGGTACAGAATATCTACGACTAGGCTACAACTATATACTGTTCTGTGTATCTAATCATTGTAACTATCGTCAAGTTCAACCGTGAGCTATACCTTCCTAATAAGTAATCGTGAGTAAATACTATGATCCGAGCATAAGGCTTCGACGTGGTAAACGTCCGTAAGTAATGCTGTACTACTATATATAAGCTGAAATGAACTGTACGTGCGTTGCTTCCATCTGTTAGGCGTGTGTTCTTACCAAGAACATCCCGTAGTCCGCAAGGCTATTAGTAACCACCACATGTATACCTTGTGGCTTCGTAAATATAACTGTTCATGCGTATAGCATGTGTTCCTGCTCGATCGTACCAACCGATCATTCATGTATATTTAACTAACCCGATTCGTCGTTGACTTCCTCGATCGTCGGGAGGCGGGATGGCGGTGTCACGTGAAGAGCGCTATCACGTGGTTTGTGATAAAATAAAAAACGCTCGAATCGTGACACTCTCAACGCCATCCGATCAGGGCTGCACACCGTGCCCGTCGCACCGGTTCTACGGGGTCCGGCGACGGGCATACCGTCCCGTTCCGTGGGCTCTTTCGCTGCATTTTTGATGGCCGTTCCCGTCGAAAACGGCCGTCGACGGGTCGACGGGTCCTGAAAACACGCTATAAAACGGTTGAATATGCCGTGTATGCCTTTTGTGAAGCATGTTCTGTGCAAAGGTAAGCCCAATACACAATTTAGGACACATCTTATGAACTTACTTGTCAGTTTCAACAGGCAAAATGACGGCCGTCGCGTGATGGACCGTTCCCGTTCAGGTCCCGTCGAAACGACGGCCGTGCCCGTGACGGGCACGGCGTGCAGCCCTACATCCGATACGACCCGAAGGCCACTCGTGACCCTTGAAACTGCGTATTTTGGCTCCGGAACAGGACACAGATAGCCACAATGGAAGCCATTTCGCCATCCAGTTGCCCAGGAGGTATACAATGTTGTAGTTCACTGTCAAAACTTTGCATTTCGCAACAGGGGGCGGAATTCATGTCAGGCAGCGAATTTGCACCGTTTTGCGACAATGAATGCTGATGCCTGTGGATGCTCTCGTTCTCGAGGTAGATCATCTCGAGCGAGGCCCCATTTCCAGCACGCCGTTCTCGGATAATGATAGCAGCAGGAGGTCAAGGGGAAGGGATTTAATGATACCCGAGTGAAAGCGGTGCAGCGGTGTACGCGCATCACGGTCGATTCGGAGATCACTTCCCGAAACATTAAGTAGTTCGCAAGTACAACTCGCTTTCCTCCACAGTGAATGCGTTGCGCGCACTCGGAGACTGAGATAAATACCTGTCCAAGTACCTTAACTTTCCGCGCGTTCAGCGACTGCTTGAACGTTCGAACTCCCAATGAACTGCTACGATCCAGAAGGGGACCGCCGCAATGCGGGCATCACGGCTGTGTCGCATTTGAAATTGTACAACGCGCAACACCCGGTGTTTCCTGGAAAAAATGTTGCGTACGGCAATTTCAGGCTACTCAACACATAAGGAGATTGGTTGGAGGCACTTCGAGAGTTCAATGGAAAGCAGACAATAATAGCTCGCCTGGCAACTCCACTGAGTTTCGGTCCTGCTCTGTAAGCTTAAGCTGATATTTCATTTCTTGATTCGCGATGAATTGACCAAGGAAGTTGAACGGTGTGTCGCTCGGAGCAAAACCTTTACATTGACATCAAATTGCAGATGAAATTCGACAGTACAGTCAACAGAAAACGCTTCAATGATAAATATTATCTTGTCTTGCCGCACTCAACTTGAACCTTCTTCTTTCCTTCTAATCCGCAGTGCTATAGCGCTCTCCAAAGATGCCCTCCTCCATGGCCTTGATTTCTACCCCAATGGGTATAAACTGAGAGGAAATGGAAAGGAACGGAAAGAAGGGAAGACGTACGAAGCGCGACGTGCTTGAAATGGAAGCGGCAGAGCACGAGGTTTCCCAGTAATGTCCGGGATCAGAGTGCCGAATCACAGACGAGAAAGAAAAAAACATAACAAGGGCAAAACACGCACCTATCATGTACCACAGCCCCGGCACACCCAGGTCGTGCCACGCGCCGTTGATCACACCCTCCTCGTTCAGCGCCCAGATCTTCTTGCATTTGTCACCGACGGCGTCACCGCAGACCTTGCGCACGCCGTCACGCGCGTCGCCAAGTCTAACGAAGAAACCACATCATTCATTAGTATAAGCTGGGATTGGGGTCGGAGCTTGAGCAGGAGGTGACTGCGAGAGGAAGGAAGGGAGGGGAGAAACAGCAGGGGTACACACCCAGTCGCAAAAACAACCACATCTACAGGCATCTCGCCCCCATTCTCAAACTTGAGCCCCGTCTCCGTGAACTCGCTAATCTGGCCGTCGTTCTTGAGCTTGATCTTGCCGTCAATGATGAGCTGGCTGGCTCCGACGTCTGTTTGTCTCATATCAGGATGGGTAGTTGGTTAGTTGTGGGTTCAGTTTTAAAGATAGGAGGAGCAAGAAGAAGACGACGGGATGGAGGATGAAAAGCAAATGCACATAACTTACCGATGTAATACCCCCCAGCACGACCATATCAGCTTCGATTCAATTCTCCTTAACAGCTCCATTCCGAACGGACGAAATCAAACCAACGAAGTCAGAATGAAGAGGAATTCAAGCAATATACGCACTTATCATCCTCCGCAATAATCTTCGCCAAGCCTTCGATTCAGTTTTACTGCCATCAAGTGCGGTAACAATCCGTTGAGGCGGTCCGCGAGCTCGATGGGGGGCCCTCCCTCCCAATCCACTGGCCGCATGATTCGCGCCCAGCCGTTTTTAGGTGCTGAGGACGTAAGACGAGGAGCGTTGGTACATCGTTACGTCTGGATTTTGCGAGTCGATCTCAGTTTTAAGGGGGCGAGGGGAGGGGGATAGGACCCACCGACACCGTGCTCATAATAATCCATGGCAATGTCGTGCGCTGGGGCCGCCTCATCGGAAAGGACGCGGATAAAAAAAAGTGGAAGAGCGCACCGGATGTACAGGCGCCGATTACATCGACCTTCTTCCCAGCATGGTCGGTCGCACGTTTGTGTTGCGTCGAGGAAAATCCTTTGAATACGTCCTATCGCACCCCCCAAAAAGCAAAGTCTGAGTTGAACACATACATTTCCAGGTGAATAAAATAAAATATACGAACCATCCGCGGGTATGTCCATAGCTTCACCTCCCCAACGCCAAGACCGGTCGCAAAGACTACATTTTTGACCTTGAAGCGGCGTTCGGAGCCATCGGTGGTGATTACGACGTCCCAGGTCCCGGCGTCGTTCTGGCGTGCGCCATTGACAGTGGAGGACGTCCAGACATCTAGCTCCAGGGCTTCGGCATAGTGTTCTAGCCAGTTGCCGAGCTAGATTGAGAAAATCGAGACTTGAGTACTGATTTGGTTCTGCATTGGAGACTGACTTTGAGAGCGGGTGTATATACGGGCCATGTCGATAGGAACCTGGATTATTCAATAATACGATTAAATGAAGGAATGATAGTCAGTGGACGAAATGGGACACACGGGAGGTATGGCATGTGGTCGTACTACACTGGATCATGGAGACAGAGCGCTTTACAGCGGTTACGCCAATTATCCTGGTCTGTGTCAGCGCGTGGGATATGTAATAAACGAAACTTACTCCAATCCGTGCATTCCTCTCGATCACAAGCGCGCGTATTCCTATGGCTTTGAGATGGGCGGCGATATCAAGCCCGCTGTGACCTCCGCCGACGATCAGAACGACTGGATCCTCGTTCTCGAATGCTGTCGCGCGCTGGCGCTCGCTCTCCCATTTGCCGTGGTTGGGCGCATGATTGCGGAGTGCGCCTATCTGCTCCGGAACCCCTTGAGGTCATCGAGGTTGGTGTACATGCAGTGCTCCTTCCATCCGGATCCCGCCATTCGCGGTAGGTACGAGCCGCACGATCCCCGAGCCGAGTCCAATAGAGCGTTTGCGGTGGAGCCACCAGATCAACTGGTGGCTCGTGTTTTAGACTAGTGTCAGGACCGTCCGGCATGTGCTAGCCACTATTTAATCCTCTCCATAGGGGCTATAAATGGTGGCTACGTCCGGCCCCCAAGTACGGGGAGTTCCTGAGAAAAATCAGCCACCAGTTGATCTGGTGGCTCCACCGCAAACGCTCTAATGTCGGTCTCGAAGTCAAAGACGACATTGATCCACGCGATGTCTGGGTATGGACGCAGGAGGGCCGGCGATCCCTCCCTGAGACGAATGCTGGTTAACTTAGAGCTCGCAAGGCGATTTGTGGATCGTAGGAACGCCGTTTGAAGGTGCGGAAGTCACAGGTGAGAGCTAGCATGTCGCGCCAGTGAGACACCTCAATGAAGAGTCCTACTATCCCATCAATGTTGCCCGCCTCGACGAACGAGGCAAAGGACTCGATCCAGCTCGCAACGACCTTGTGAACGTCGGGATCTGCGGGTATGGTGGCATTGAGCCGGTCGAGAGTCGGGAGCTCGGGAGCTCGGGCACTTGCATCATTGTTGAGTAGCGGGAGTGAATCGGGGCGACGGTGAGCCTTGGGAGAGAGATGACATTGACGCCCCTTGGGAAAGAACAAAGGGGGCGCGCGTCCCGTGATCAACGCGTCGCAAAGTATTAACCAAATACAACCAAATCAAGATTCAACCGTCTCCCGACAGCTTCGTATCAGAACTATATCTAGCACGGATAATGATTCTGGTACAAATTTTTCTCACAAAAAATTGTAACATTTCTTTTGTGAACTCTTGTCCAAGAATGCGGCGGGTTCTCTCATTGGGCTGATTAGCACTTTCATCACCACCACGGCTAGGGAACCTTCTGCGAAAAGTACAGAGCAAGTGGATATTTCGTACCTATCTAACTGGCTAATTTGCAGCGACCCACAGAGTTCAGAAGTCGGATATCAATCTGTCCGTCTATCCTTCATTGAAAGCATGATGAACCCTTTCCATTAACCCAACAACCAGTCTCGAATAGCCATGTAAAAATGGCCGACGCACTCTTGACAATGACTGAACCATTTACAAGAAAAGCTGTAGCCGTTATACTCAGCGCCAATCTTAGCGTAAACAGCGCCCACTCTAATGTCCGTCCACACGGATAAACTCAATGTTTCTGTGAGGACATGATTTGTTTTCAAAGCCGTTGTTCAAGGATTAAGGGGAAGCAAGGACGGACGAAAGGTATGGCTTAAAAAAGAGGCGAGTGTACATGGCACGACAGAGAATTCTCATTTTTTTCATGACGTAGTCGCCCAGTTCAAACGCCGATCAATCCCACAACATGCACAGACACGCGCCCACTTCTTCTCTTCCTCCACCTCGACGCTGCTCTCTACGTGGCGCCAACACCTGTGCTCTACATTCCCCGAGATCAACATATCTGCGCTCATGACATCTACTTTTACCTTCTGTACCACCAAGGCATCGCTCGTAGCGGCATTACCGGTGCTCCAGGCCTCTCCTGTCTTGTTCGTGGATTGCGAAGGACACCAGTTGGGGACCCGAGGGGGATCTTTATCCTTGATCGGGCTACGCACCTCCCGCTCCCCGCGAAAGGCGTTCATCGTGGACGTCCTCACTATACCAAAGTCCGCACTCGATCCTTTGTTCGGGTTGTTCAAGTCGGCATCCGTCCAGAAGGTGTTTTTCGACGGCAGGATGGACCATAGTGCCTTGTTCCACGAATATTCTGTTCCCGTGGCCAATGTCCTGGACCTCCAACTTGCCGATGTTGCCTCGCGTACGTGGCGAGATGGGCCGGGGAGACAACAAGCCCGGCTTTCGTCGTACTTTTCCTTCGTAGACATTAGTTCCCGCCCGGAACAGTACGCCAAACTCCACAAGCTTCTTTCGCTCCGCGACGCCATGACTGAGCACAATATTTCGGATGCCCAAACAGGGTTTGGTGAGAACTTTTCCAATTCGACACATTGCCACCTACTGAGTTCACGCGGTACACAGCTGACCATTCTCAGTGGATGCGTCGCCCCCTTCCCTCTACCGCCCTTCAATACGCAGTAAACGACGTCTACAACATCAGTCTCCTGTTCGACACACTGTCTCGCGAAGGTTACCTCGGTTCCTCGCTCCCAGCACAGAGTCTCAGATATATTAGGCTGTGGTCGGACGCTGCTCCCCGCCATGGCGATAAATATCGTTCCCATCCAATCCTTCCTCTTGAAATCCTTGACACACCTACCACCAATTCACCTCTCATCACATGCAGCGAGTGCTGCAGAAGCCTCAGGGATGTTTCTTTTCTTCAAAATCCGCCGTCTGTCCTTTTGCCGGCGCTGAGGCAATGTTATGTCTGCGATGCTATCATGCGCCGCAGTTGGAGGCCCTCCGAGTCGTCCTTCACCAGAAGATTTATTGACGACGATTTGGAAGATCTAATCTATGGTGGGGATAGCAATTACTCGTACAGTGACGATGAATGGGATTGGCCGGAAACAGGACGAGATTTCGAAGGAATTCCGGATTCGGATTAAATAAGGGCAGGGCAGGCTGGATTCCACTCGCATACATATACGTTACTGGATTTCTTGAAAAAACTGTCTATTTGTGTTCCATCACTTGTAATTGCTAGTTTTGTGGTTTTGAGCCAAATTTGGGGAATTGTATGAGATATATATTTATCTTGGGCTCAGTTCTGTGGGCAGACTGGTGGCTGTAAAAAAAAACCCCAACTCAGAATCCCCCGACCCGGACCCACCCCGCCGATTTTATCTTACAGTCAAAAGTGTACAGCCACCAGTCTGCTCACAGAACTGAGCCCAAGATATATAGGGTCTCTTTATCATCATTGCGGGCCCCTCGGTGCCCATGTTGCACTTCTACATAATACATGAGGCAACCTGGCTGGCGCAGAGGAATGAGGGATCGTAGTAAACATCAGGAAGGAGGGGGTACTGTGGATGGTGCCAAGAGGAGAGTGTTATTTGCGTAAGAGTTCGGGCCATGGCAATGCTAAGTATCAAGCTAAATAACAAGAAAATCGGGTTTATTCAAAGAGGAGAAAAGGCTATAAGTAACTCGTGTCACACGGAATGGAGTAAGAAGCGGCCGGTGTCCCGCACGAAGGCTAGGATGCGGCCGGGTGAGGGAAAAAAAGAGGAAAAGGCTGGTAAAAACAATTTAAAGCGTGGACTTGATGGCAACCGTATGGGTAACGTACGTGATCCGCGACACTGCGCTAAGCTGAATTGGGAGGCTTGATAGCTAAAAGCGGCGTGGTCGCAGCAGAGGCATACGGGCCGTGCACAGGGTGAGGGGGGCGGGGCCAGGTGAGCTGAGAAGTCGATGAGGCAAAAAAAAGCAAGAAAGAAGGGAAAACACACCTGTTCCGAGGACAGCACGTGGCTTCGATGACGTCGGCCTGTGGACATGCACGGGTTCGTGAGGGTGTTGGGCTAGTAGAATGGTGCATGGATGGAGGGTGCGGGTGTTGTTGCCGGAGCGCGCGATGCTGGACGCGTGCGCGAGGCGGCGATCGCGATGGTTGATGGAGCGGCGGAGAGCGTGACTGCAACGAAAGGCAAGCGGCTCCGTCGGGAAGGGCTGTGGACGGGCCGGTGAGCGTGGCTGCTGGGAGAGCGCTAGGAACCGGCAGGTAGCGTCTAGGTCCCTAGGATTCATGTAGGATCTCGCGCGGGTAGCGTCTGCAGAGCTACAGCGCGGAATGGATCGGATGGCCGGGAATCTCGGGAAAAATCCGGAGTGTCCGCTTGTATGTAGCCAGGGTCGCTACACGGGCGCAAGCGCCAGGACGGCATGCTCCCGCGAGCGCGGTTGAGACCTGGTTGTCCGAGTTCGTCCGACATCAGCATCTGGGTGTGTGTGAGAAGAAGAAAAAATCATACCCAATATGGCTGCCATAGACAATGGGGGGGGGGGGGGGGGCGAGGGAGCTGCGAGCCTTCTAAAGGCGAAGCGGTGCTTAATTAAGTCTTGGTGCCTTGGGGCTTTGATCCACTCTTGATTGTTGGTTTCGATTTGCCTCTTGATTGTTGGTTTCAGCTTGTCTGTGAAGTACAGGAGACATGGACCACCTACCCTATATATACTACTGGGGTCAGAACCTTATAATTCACTTTGACTCAGAATAACAGCCTCGAACAGTAATCGGCAAAACAGAGATTAATTCTCTGGCACGTATGGCACACTCTTGCTGTGTCTGATCAGTATGGCTGGTATGGGGCTGCAGTTGCAACTGCTGGTGTATTTGTCTTGGTGGGGTAACATACTTGGTTAACTTGAAGATTCGAAGAATGTATGTCCCCGTGTCGAGCTGCGAAGCCCGGTCAAGAATTCCCGAAGACGCGTGCAGCCATAACTAATTGGGAAATTGACTCAAGGCTGTTGGAGTGCCGAAAAAAGTGGGCAAAGAGCATAGCGATCGAATTGGGAACTGTTGTCGGACGGATGTCCGAAGCCTCTGGTTTGCTATACCGGCTCGACTTCCGTCTCATGATGACTTTGTTTCCATTTCTCAACAGCAATGTCTACAGCACCCTGACAGCCTCCGAATAGCCATTTACACCTTTCTTATCTATGATACACTGGCAGTGCTTTACAGCCTTACCTTTACTTTATACAAGATACACCGGAGCTTCGCTCCGGCCGCAGGAGATGCAAAGAGATACAGATTCAAACCGTCGTGTGAAATTGAAACTCATGACATTGTGGATGTACACAGTTGACGTCGTAGTTTTCGCATGTTTCCGTTCACAGAGCAGGTTGAAAGTGGTATCAACGATCTACCGTTTCTTTAACGAAATGATGAGGTTTTGTGTACATATGGTCGCCCCATCTCCTTATGGTGCATCTCCATTAATTAACCGTTCTTTAGCATTTTGCTCGTTCGGCTGTGCAATATCCCCGTATATACATCCTCCTTTTGCTTCTCCTCTGCTCTTCTTCTTGCATTAACCTCATCCTGCTTCGACTCTCTGTTGCCGTGCAACACAGCCTCCTCATTTGCGATGAGACAGGTAACCCGCACGCAGTTTTTTTTCTCTCCGCAGCACGTCGTTCACGCAGTTGACCATAGTCGCTGCTGTCGCCTGCGGCGCAGCTTACATAATACAATTCCTTCCAGCTGGAGGGCCACGTAATCTTCCCGTCGAGACATATAAGACACATGCCTCTCGTTTGTACCGACATTTCTTCCCCGTCTTCCCTCGCACAGGTACTGCCATTGCACCATATTCTTGCTGGAGTCGATTCTCTGCACACCTGCAGCCGCTGCTTGAGATTGTTGTCTGATCCGGTTCATCGGTTGCTCCAATTAATTCAGGCTGGTCGCCATGGGCAAAACCATCTCAAAGGACACCTTCACGGGGTTTTCTCATCTCACCTGCCATCAAAGTTTTCCGGATTCTCTGACCGGGATTGTGCCCACTGTCGACATGAGTTCTCCTGACCTGTCTGCGGCAAACATTTCTTGCCCTCGGATGTTTGTTATTCTTTTATTTTGCTCTGATTTCGAAGTCGTTCTATTCTGACTGTGTGGCCTCATAGCTTACTGCCGGCTTTGGTTTTCTTTCCTTGCCCCGAATAAATGCTTCCATCCTGATTTCTGATCAACTGCTGTGACTTTCGTACTCGAGTAATTGTGGCCCACCGATGCTTTGATTGCCACCAAAATGAACTGGCCTTCATCTCACACTCTTGGATCCCGGAGTGAAGCAGAGGTTCATCTTGTATCCCATTCGTTATCTGGAGCAAGAAGTTAGAAATCAACTTATCGGCAAAACAACTGACCTGCTACGCCCGCAGAAGAGGCGACTGGGTGCGGCTCACATTAGTGATCGCGATGATATTGGTTTTGGTTTCGGAGTGGGGACGTACCGGAAGGCCGTGTTGAGGTGAGCAATTCAATGGTAGGCGGAGCGCTGAGACTGCATTGAGGCCATATAACGAAGCACCAATGGGCGGGTGAGAAAAATTACCACAGAGCATGAGAAAAGTACTCGCCCCTGCAATCCCGATCCCAACGCGACTTCGATTATATGCGAAGTATTGAGAGCAGTGGCTTGTATGACAGTTATCGAATGTGGATCGGTACAGCTCATGGGAATCGCGAAGCACCTACCGCGAACGATAGCCACATCCGAATGGCGCTGGGGATTGGCCTGTCAGAGCATGATTGCGCATGGAGAAAGTGGAGCGAACTCTCACCCCCGCCGTATGGTCGACATGGGTTGTTCATGGTGCATGCGGCTTGCTGGTAAGGCGCGATATCCTGCAGGAAATTTAGGACATGATGGATGGACCTAGATTACGGACCAAGATTGGCGCGAAAGGCCACAGATTGGATTTGGTCTCCCCTGCCACTACTCGAGTAACGCCCGCATTTGCGGCTCTATTCGTTGGAGCGAAGCAAATCTGACATATTTAAACTTGTACCTCGTTGTATTGAAAGGATCAGCCTGCTGAAGGCTGGCCACCAGCCCATTTCCGAATAGGTCCATACTGGGGCCAGCTTTGGTATGGTGGCCAGCTGATCATGACAGTCAAGCTGGCCAATGTCAGAGTATCCATGCATTGTATACATGACTTTGCACATTTCCACCGGCCTTCGCGTGCCAAAAAAATTAATTCAATTCAGGATATACTACAACATATCGTCCTCAAATCTCGTTGCCGTCGCCGCCAGCATCGTCGCCGCCGCCGTCATTCGCCACCTGCGAGTGCCTGCTGTGCTCGCGGCCGCGACATGACGACGTCAGGAATGATGTTGTCCATGTCCGCCTAGGTCAGGGAGCGTCATTGACCCAGCAGATTCCGGAAACATGTTCAGTTCCCAGGCCATTGTCCACCTGAGGGACCGCCACTTCCTTTACGGCATAGGCCTGTTAGGGTAATCAAGTTGTATGACAGCTAATAGCCTAAGAGGCCTGCCTCCCGCACGGGGGCTGGCGCTTCTACACCACCAACCCAGATGGATATTGGGCAGATGTCTTTGGCATATATCAAATTGATGATTAGCTGTTACATCAGGTTGATATTGAAGTCGAGTCTGAATGATGTTCGGTGAGGGCAGTCAAGGAGATGTTTATTCTCCTTCAGTCTGATATTGGCCTCAACACATTCTGATATCTATCCTCAAACATTGATACAATGTTTAACCCAGATCAGGAAAAATAATACTCACCAGGAATTGCTGTTCCTACGCCCGGATCACTGGCCCGATATACCGTCAGAACAGCTTCGCTTCACAGGATCTGTCTTGGGCCGCATTGGCCTGTCCCTCAATTTGGGAAGTACGAGGTTACATCTTGGCTCAGTCCCTTCAACTCCGCCCGACGGTCTTGAAAATGACGCAAAGCTCGGGTTACCTCCCATGCATTTGCGTCATTCACTTGGGCCTAACTGTCTCACCGCCACTCGGATGTGAAAGGGGCATGGGAGCCACTTCTGTCACACCGTTTTCAAATCACCACATCCCATGCCGGACGGATTGGAGACGCTACTGAAATAGTTCTATTAATATTACAAGTCTAAACGGTTGGGCGCCCTCCCGCGCCCACGCTACCCGTTGCCTTGCCTCACCGTCGATTGCGAGGCCCGAAGCCTGCCACCCTGGCCTCGTGTTCTCAAGAATTCATCTTTTCGGACTTATCGGCAGGTCATCCGCGTACGCGCGGTTCCACCCTCATGACTTTCTTTTCCGCATTTAGTTTGGCAGAGCGCGACGTTTGGCGAGTGCTTTGGCGCTGGGCTCCTGTATTCACCTCAACCTGCTGGTTCTCATCCTCAGAGTCCTCTGAGTCATCAACCACCCGCCTCCGCTTGTGACTGCTCTGCCGAGGCACAACAACTTCCTCCTCGAAGTCACCCGTGCCCTGCTCATCCTCATCCTCTTCATCCTCTGCATTTGGATCTTCTGCTCGCTGGGCCGCCGCTTCAGCCTCTGCCGCTTTACGCTTCTTTGCTTCAGCTCGTTCCCTTTCTTTGCAGCCGCCTGTTGTCGCTTTGTGGTTCTAGTAGCTTGGGATTTCAACGACGCCTGCTTGTGAAATTCAATGTGATCCCGGATAATTGGTGAGAGCTCGGTGAAATGCCGAGGGAGCGCCCGGCAGACTCGAACGAAATTGTGGAACGCGGATAGATTGAGGACAAAATGATAGTCATGGGTATGTTTGATCAATTGGGTTTCCCGGCTGGTGGCCTCTTGTTCTTGAAACTCCCGTGCGCTGAGAGTCGGTTGACAGTCCCCCATGCGGCAATCATGCTGGACAGAGCACAAATGCTGCAGGGAGATTGTATCCAGGACGAGGTACGAGGCTATACCTTGCTCTGTGCTCTCGGATCCGTGCGGGCGCCACAAGACAGGCCAGCCGAAGTCGACATGGTGTGCGGAAGTGAGAATAAATCGTTCAATGGTCACCAGTGAGCGCGGGCCGATTAAAAGCTCGTGAACTCTTCCGATGATTGTCTTCCCAGCAGAATCACGGCAAAAAACCCATGAACCAAGAGGAGCGTTGTCTCCGCTATCTGTGCTGGCAGAGGAGCCCTTTTTCCACTGGCTATCGCGCACAGGTGCATTGTTCTCGGTCCAAAATCTTGACGCCACAGTCCCTTCCCATCTGACAACGGGGTTTTTGCCAGCAGCTTGGGGTTTGACCTTTCCGGGATCAATCTCTGCATGCGGCACCCATCCCAGATGACACTGGAACACTGGATCCGCCTGCAGAACCTTCTGTACGGCACCACCGGCCTGTATCCACTGCTTCGAGGTATGATCTTTCCAATATCCACCGCATAAAACATGTTTGACCCGGTCCATTGCGGCGAACTTTAAAGATATATCCTGACTTGGCATCAATCGGTTGCTGTAAATGGAGCAGAGACGGAATACTCCGTTATACGCTGAAACACTGACTATGGGGCTGGCGGTGAAATAACCACAAAGCAAACCTTGTAAATGAATACGCAGTTCGATAATGCAACTACAACAACTCAAACACTATAGTCCTCATGCAAGTTCAGGGTTCCAATCCAGTATAGATTGTGGCAATTTGAACTTTAGTTATCGTTGTATGGATAAAACTTGCTCGAATCCGTTCTAGGCGCAATCGCGGATAGACAGACGAGATTTTATGTTCAACGGTTTTGTATGATGTTGGTCTAGGTTTGGAGATAGTACTCCGATGCGTAGCACAAGTGATTCTTTATGAATCCCGATTTCAATAGTATCCGCAATTGCTAATCCTTTCGAGATTACAACCAATTGTCAAGTCCGATCCGTTTCCTTATATTCCACACGTCCGTTCCGTTTATCCAATATGTCCACGCATTGTTTATAAAGATCCAAATCCACCACAGATAATATTCAAACAGGGAAAACAAACAAAACTTGGTATAGCTTCTGGGTGTCTCCGAATGAATGCCTACTCAACCGGTTAAGCGTGAAGTCTAGTAACTTTGTGTCCAACAGGTGGGGTGAGATTCACTGGTGTTCCTCCTATAACCATCCACTTAAATACACTACAGGATTCTAAATATAAATGAGACAGATAGAAACGTGCAATAGGGTTCAGGGTATATGACTAGTGGTATGGCAGCTAGCCGATGAACTCCTGTCAGATATCAAGTGATTAGTAAAATTGAGAGAGATTTATAAGAAACATCAATGAGCTGAGCTTAACGATGAGTCAAGATCTACATCGCTTAGAACAATTGTGATGGGATATGTCAACTTTTAGCCGACCTCCTCGTCAGCGCTTCGTTACCCTCCTTGGTAACCATCCGCCCAACTGGTTCCGCCTTGAACCATTTAAGTGATTTGTCTGAAAACCGCGATAGGTGCTGAAATGGCGTTGATAAGCCAGTAAATGGGCCATGGTTAGATACACGTCATTTTGCGTGTTTCTGATCAGACTTATTACTGTAACTGTTGTTTCTATATAACAGTACTGGTTCCTGGTAGCTGTTGGGCGAACCATAGAGAAACGGGTGGATGCTCTAAGGCATTAGACATCCATTGGCAAGTCTCACCCTGAAAACTGTAGGGGAATGTGCAGTCAATTAACAAGTCAAGGAACTTCGTTTGACTTGTTTCCAACATCCACTTAAACAACGGAAACGGGTCAAGGGAATGGGAGTTGGGCAATGTATTGTGTTGTTTTGAGACGTCTAGAGGTCGTGTTTGGTCACGAGTGGGAGTCGGGTACTGGGGTAGCCGGTTTCTATCAAATGCGGATACACCGAAACAGGTTATCGGCTATTTGAAGGTCCGGATCACAACACCAGAAACGTTCTTTTCCAAGAACCCTTTTTGGGAAGTTCCTCAGAAATGGGTATCTCCTGAAAGCTACAAAGGAGTACTATCAAGTTCTGCATTGGAAACAGAGGGGAGAGTTGAGCAGAAGGCAGAAACATGTTGAGCAAGTGCAGTGCTGATCTATCAGTGATCTGCGCACCCTCTGAGTAATCCAGGGGTGTTGCTGACAGGTTTCTGCTATGTAATTGTCAAGGGAACATGGTGTGCTCGCTCTTGGGAACCAATGGGAGGCGATTCTCGGAAGAAACAACCGACGGAAACACGGTTTAAAGAGACGGATAAACGGACAATTGACTCACTGGGATTATGTTTTGGGTTTGTAAGTGTGGTCTTGGCATCTGTATAAGTATCTGGAGGTGTTTTGACGATGGACACAGCATCCCCCCACTGCTAGCAGCCGTTTCTGTCTACGCTTGGGCACAATCTGACCAGTATCCACCTGCCAGGGTGTGATCTGGGCAGTATTGTTGTTCCACCATGCAGTAAGCTTGCACCTGGGTGTGGATCTGTGTCCCTCAATCGAGCGCACTCTTATAGAGTAGCATTGTATTGAGATCTTCTTTGTTTCTGAATCATATATCGTTCTGGAAACGCACTTGGGCCTTGGCCTGGAATTGTTAGACTCTGTTGACTGTGTTGGATTCGGTTGGACTCTTGGATTCGGTCAAAGGGACTGGGAAACTTTGAGTCTACTTGACTATAAACTTGTGTGGAAGCGGGGTTCAGAAAGTACCGGTTTGGGAAAGCTCTAGAAACACGTCTGAGTGCGGGGTCTGGAAGGTACCTTCAGGGAAAGCTCTGGAAACGTATCTGGTGCGGGGTCTGGAAAGTACCTTCAGGGAAAGCTCTGGAAACGTATCTGTATGCGGGGTCTAGAAAGTACCTTCAAGGGAAAGCTCTGGAAACGTAGCTGAGTGCGGGGTCTGGAAAGTACCTTCGGGCAAAGCTCTGGAAACGCAATTGCCTGTTGAGAAACGTGCAATCACCTGAGTCCACTGGACTATAAAATAGCTAGTTGGGCCTTCATAACGTCCTCTACATATCTGCTGAGAAGCCTTGTATCTAAATCTTGCCTGGAAACTCTGTTTCCATGTGTCTTGAAACGTGTATTACTCGCACTTTGCTCCAATCTCAGTTTCTGAGATCTGAAACCTCCTCCTACAACCTTTACAAGGCCCTGTACTAGGGGCTGTAACTCGTCGGGATCTTGGAAACGTGTATCTAAGATCACTTGGATGGTTCATCGGCTGTTTCTGGCAGTCATAGCACTGTTTCTACACCATGTAACCAACAAGTGGTTGATTAGTTCATGTTTCTAACGTAGGTCCTGAGCACACAAATCAGCGTAACATAAATGCGCGGAATCTAGGGCTAATTTTGCGATTTCCTATGACCAGTATATTATACAACGGGAAGCAACTAGCACTTCTGTTGTTACTAGCAAACCAGCTAGTACACAGACCACTTGTTAGGTGATATAAAGGAGAGTCAGAGCGAGCCCTAACTGCTGACTGTAGCACAAGGCTCCACTAGTGTGACGCACTAGCTGCTAGCTGAGTGTACAAACCACCAGGGATTAAACCACTGCCTATACATTCATGAGACATGACCAGGAGACTCTAGTAGTCCAGAGATGACTTGGGACGGAGCTAGCGAGGGTCTAGCAGACAGATATCTACGATGGAAGTGCAGCTAGGGAGCTACGCCTGGAGCTAGGAAGCTCAGTGCGGTAACCGGTGGTACTATCTAATCTCTAGATAAGCGGCTAGACGGTGTTAGGCGGAATAACTCTACTAGCGACCGGCTAGGGCTTTGACAAAGAAATACCACAACATGCGGGATGAGGCAGCACGTGGCTAGTGCCCGATCTGGGCAGCTAGGGCGAAGGGGAATAGCCAGTCGGCTATTGGAATGGAGCTAGGGACGATCATACGGACTGTACCGATGACCAGAGGGTGGATCGACATTCTGACCAACGAGCTATGACCATTTGATGTCGGTCGCAACACTGCGTCGCCTAGATGTAATAGATCAACATTCTGACGGAGTAGAGATGACCTAGATCACCGGCTACATTGCCGGTTGGTCCAGAAGGGGTACTCGGCATAGACGGAAGGCTGAGGATCCATTGATATACCCACGGTTGAACACTAGCCGGTCAGCGAGGCTGACCTGGCATATATCAAACCAGTCCCAAAACCAAACGGCAGTTGTCTCATTGGCTGACCGTATTTCTTATCATCTAATATTTCTTATTGTATTATTCAGCCCGCTTTCACATGTAACTCACACCTAGTAGTATAAAAGGGAGCGCAGGACAGACTAGGGTCTAAGAACATTACGCCCCAGACTTTGGACGAAGCTGGTGCTAGTGGACTCAGGCTGCTAGTGGAGGTTGATACCGAACTTCACACAGGGGGCAAACCCCAACGCACCTGGATTCCAGGTGCCTCTGGGGCATGTTCTCCACAGGTCATGAACTGGTGGACAAAAGACTGATAAAGGTCCTTGGGTGGACAAAGAATTAACAAAGGTGAGACAAAGGGCAGGCAGGATTTTCACCACCCAGCAAATCTGGCCTATCCTTTGTCCCTCCTTTCTCTGTTCTTTGTTGACCTAAGGACCTTTGTAGGCCTTTTTTATTCCACATTGGAGCCTTCGGACCACATGCCTCGGAGGCACCTGGAATCCAGGTGCGTCGGCTTTTGCCCCCAGTGTCACTTGTAGTAGTCTTTATATTGGAATCAGTAAACTGTGGAGTCTGGAAACATCGAGTGACTAAGTTGAGGATTTCGTGTTGTTGGTCCTAGACCTCCACATATAAAACAAGGGTGTTCTCTTCGAGACCCAACTGCAGTTTGTGCTAGTGCCTTTGCCTTCACCCCGACACGACGGAAGCTCTGTCGTAGTGTGTTGGATCGCTTGCTAGGTGGATTGTGTGTTGACTTGAGCCCACTAAGAAGAAGACGGACTAGGTGCCCCCACCTCTAGTTTGGCTATAACTTGTCAGTTACTTCGCCTTCACCCCGATATAGACGGAAGCTCTGTCGTAGTGTGTTGGGTCGCTAGCTGGACGCTTGTAGTGAACTAGTGCCGATAAAAGCGGAAAGGTTCCTATTCTTGGTTAAGGAATAGGTTGGCGGTCAAGGAGAATCTTGCCGTTTGAGGATTGAAGTCCCTTGTTGTTAGCCTCAGTAGTCTTTGGGGCTGCCCTTAGCGAGGATTTTCACAAGCCTACATACTCTGCCCTGGTGTTCTCGACCTAACGGTCCAGCCATCTTGTATCCACCCCATATAAACACACCCCCGGACCATCCCAAGGTTCCTAGCAGTGTTGTTGTTGGCGGTTGCATATTGCTAGTACATTGTAGAGTCTGTTGTTGGAAGCCTATAAATCAAACTTCTATTTGTTCAAACCTGCTGGTCGCATACTACGGCCCGGTGATTGCTGTGCTCAGAACCTATATAAGAAACACACAAATAACCCCACTTGACTCGAGAACGGCACAGAAACAGCCCAGAGACTGTTCCAACAACCAACAAACAAATCAAACGGCAATATATGCACGTTTCCAAAGATCCCGACGAGTTACAGCACCTAGTACAGGGCCTTGTAAAGGTTGTAGGGAGAGGTTTCGTATCTCAAAGAGATAGTAGAGCAAACTGCGTAGAACGTGTTTCTAGACACAGTGGAAACATTATTTCCAAACAAGGTAGATTTATAGCTTCGCAGCGTGTGTGTGTGTGTGCCCAAGTGACAGAGAAACAAGTTTAAAGTAGTCCCGTAGACTCAAGTAAGGCCCCTAGTTTATAGGCCAAGAATGTTCACAGAGCTTTCCCTAAAGAGGTACTTTCTGAGCAATGCCAGCAGTCACTTTCCAAAGTTTTCCCTTGACGGTACTTTCTGAAACCCGCTCCGCAAACAACAACAATAATGTTTCTTTCAACAGAGTCCCAGATCCAACAGATTCTCAGAGTTCAGACAGTTTCCAGGCAAAGCCCAAGTGTGTTTCCAGAATAATATATGATTCAGAAACAATTAAGATTTCGACTAATAGTGCTACTCCATAAGAGTGCATTCGCCGAGGATCCCAGATCAACCCAATGCGCAAGTGTATAGCCTACTAGTTCGGGGGAAGATGCTGTGTCCATCGTAGAAACACCCTCGGATACTTATACAACCGCCAAGACACTGTTACAAAGCCCAAAACACAATCCCAATGAGTCAAAAGTCCGTAGGCTTGTAACCAGCCTGCCTACGGCGTTCTAACAAGGCGAGCTTGTTGCCATAGGCAGGCTGGTACTTCTCGGAGCCGCCAAAAGGGCTGTCGCGGAGTTTGAAATTCAAGTGACCTTTTAAAAATCTTACTCATTTTGTGCTCAATTTTGAAGCTTATTTTTTGGTTGAAGCGGGGAAAATGAATGAAAATTGTATCCCTCCAATTTTGCCTCCTTACATTTTGTATTTGTGGGACAGAACACCGTAAAACCTGAGGGTAGTTTTAGTGGCAATCAACTTCGGACCGTGATCTCCGGAATTGCCGCAGCTCATTGCATCATTGTGTCATTGGCCTCACTAAATTTCAACCTCCGCCCCAGCTTGATTGACACATCCGAGAAGTACCAACCTGCCTATGGCAACAAGCCCGCCTTGTTAGAACGGCGTAGGCAGACTGGTTATGAGTCTAAAAAGTCTGTTTATCTGCCTCTTTAACCGCGTTTCCGTCGGTTGTTCTTCTGAGCGTCGCCTCCCATTGGTTCCCCACTGCGAGCACACCATGTTCCCTTGCCAATTACGAGGCAGGAACCCGTCAGCAGCACCCCTGTACTATTCCGAGGGTGTGTCAATCACCGATAGATCGACGCTGCGTCTCGTTCGACCTGTTTCTGCTTCAACTCAAGTTTCCCCCTGGTTCCAAGCATGGAACTTGATAATACTCCTTTGTAGGTCTCGGTAGATACCCGTTTCTCTAGGGTTTCCCAGAAAAGGTTCTTGAGAAAGAACCTTAGAGCACCTTTAGAGTTGTGATCCGGATCCTCAGAATGGCCTACCACCTGTTTCGGTGTATCTGCATTCAATGGAAACCGGCAACTCTGGCAACCGAAACACTCGTGACCAAACACGTCTCCCCTAGCGTCCCAACACAACACAACACATTGACAACTCCCGTTCCTTTGACCCGTTTCCGTTGTTTAAGTGGATGTTGGAAACAAGTCAAAGAAGTTCCTTGATTTAGTATTTGACTGCACGTTTCCCTTACAGTTTCAGAGCGAGACTAGCCAATGGACGTTCTAATTCCTTAGAACATTCACCCGTTTCTCTGTGGTTCGCCCAACAGCTACCAGGAACCAGTACTGCTGCATAGAAACAACAGTTTCAGCAATAGACAGGTTGCGCAAAAGCCGCACAAGCCGCATGCGGCTTTTGTGCATTGCGCAAAGCCGCAGGGAATTTTTTTTTAGTACCCTATACAGTGTATAGTTGGACACAAGTAAGGTACTCGGCACCCCGCCCGGCACACTGTAATGTATTGCAATGATCGATACTATCAAGGCACAAAGCAAGTGACGTCATTCTTGCGTTTTGTTCTCGACCATGTCCGAAGAGGTCGAAATCCTCCTGGCCGCTAAGGGCTTTCACCAACTCCTCAGTGATCTGCTAGATGAAGTCGATCAAGAATGGCTTTCGAAAGCTGAAGGTCGTATGCGTCCAGGGGGAAGGATTGATCTGGAATCCCTCGGCCAAGCAATATTTTTCGAACAGTTTCGGTCCGTTCTTGCTGCAATATGGTGCTGGCTTCTTCTTATGCATTGAGCTACTGGTTTTACCTCCCCCGAAGTCAAGGAATTGGTCATTCACCTTGATCTACCGAAGGAGTTTGTGTGTCCAGAAACTCGTAATAAGGAAGATGCCTTCACTGCACTGTGTATGCTTCTCCGCTGCCTCTCGACCCCTGCCCGCCTATGCGATATCGAGATGCAGTGCGGCTGGGAGGCCACACGCTTCTCTCGCATCACTAGGCTCGTTGCACGATACATCTTCAATCGCTGGAAGCATCTGCTTCGCTTCGATCCAAATCGGCTCACTCCACACGTTCTCACGAAATATGCCGAATGCATTTTTGCAAAGGGCTCGCCTCATCCTTATGTCTGCTCCCTTATGGATGGAACCCTCGAAGAAATCAGTCGCCCAACACGTAATCAGCGGCTGGTTTATAACGGATGGAAGCGAATGCATTGCTTGAAGTATCATGTCATCATCTCTCCCGATGGCATGATCATTCACGTCTTTGGTCCTATTGAAGGACGAAGGCATGACGAGACGTGCTTCAAACAAAGCGGTGTTCTGGAAATTCTCGAGAAGCACTTCTGGACCCCGGGAACGTCGGATACACGCCAGCCGCTCGTTGTCTACGGTGATCCCGCATACACCGTATCAACTCACGTTTGTACTCCGTACAAAGGTGCAGCATTAACGGAAGCGCAGCAGCTTTTCAACACCCGAATGAGTCGCATCCGCGAACCGGTCGAGTGGGTGTTCAAGGAGATAGGACAGCAGTTTTCATTCCTTAATTTCGCAGAGAACCAGAAGCTTCTCTTGCAACCTGTCGGACTATTCTATCTCGTTGCAGTACTTCTCTGTAACTGCCACACAGCCCTTCATCATCCTCAGATTTCGCAGTACTTTCGTTGTGAGCCCCCGACGCTTGCAGAATACCTCCGTGGCGGCCCTGTCACAGATGAAGAGCTCGATGCGTGGTGTCTTCAAGCTCCATGGGCTGAGATGGAAGTCGATGATGAGTAGTTTATAATTATCAAACATGTAACGAAGTTAGGACAAGCTATCGAACACGGTTGTATAGTAAATAAATCTGAATCAGTACGATAGACTATCAAGATATTAAATATGAAACAAGGGTGAACGACCGGATTGTTCAATGATACAACTTCAGAACTTCTTGGCAACAAGCTCGGCAAGGATCTCAGTGGTGCGCGACGAGTCCGCGGCATCACGGGTGGCACGATTATCTTCACGAAGACCTTTGATTTCACCGGTTAGATTGGTTATAGCATTCAGAGTCGCGTTCTGAGCATGCAGGAGATCACCGTGTTGCCGATCCGCGCGCATACGAGCCTCCTTGAGACGTTTGGAATCTTCTTCGTTGCGCTGCTGGAGAACGTCTTGGATGTTGCTGCGACGCCGACGTTTCGGGGGGTGGCTCGACCTCCGAATCGTTCCCCTCAAGGGAGCGAGTGCGATTGTGGTGGTTAGAGGGCAAGAGGGGACGACGAAGCCTGCAACCACTTGTTTAACGAATATAATTCAGAAAAGAAACTGTTCACGCACTTTCGTTGGCCTTGTTTCTCACGAATGGAGGACCCGTCGAGTTCAGAGACGTCAATGAGCCCTTCGCGGCGAGCCAGACCCGTCATGGCCGCGTCCCGAAGCTCCTGGCCAGCCTTTTCCTCAATAGCGGATTTCTGTTTGGATTTACCGGAGAATTCCTTCGCCGAATCGTTGTGGTCATCCATAATCGCTTGTAGCTCCGTCATGAGCTGTAATGACTTAGTTGGAAACCAAGGAACAGTTCGAAAACTTACCTTGATGTGCTCCGAGATTTCCTCAACTGCACCGGTCTTCATGCGCGACTCAGTTTCGCCTTTCTAAGAGATGTAAGCCAAAATTAAAATGAAACGACACACCTTATGCTCCTTCATCAGCTTCATGAAACGGTTCTTACAGGCCAAGCCACTCCTCTCAATTGTGGAACGAGGCCCAGCAGCACAACTATTACGATAGAGGACGTCGGCAGTTCTATTCCAGCCAGCCTCCCGTTCCGAAGGGGGCAGAAGGAAGGGACGCGTCTCATCAACGGCCAGGGCAAGATATCGGTCCTGCCAGGACTGCCAGTGAGGCGAACGTGCATTTTTTGCCTGGGATGGACGAGCATGCGGTTGTTCGTCATCTAAGGGCGCCGGCGTCGGATCGCTGCCATGTTGATCATTGCCACCTTGTGACTCAGGGGACGAAGATCTGCTGCAGTCGCTGTCGTTGCTAACATTGTCAGCTGAAAAGTCTATATCGACCCATGGTGGAGACCCTTCGCGTTCGGACTCGGCGGGATCTGCTACAGCCTCGATTTCGGCACTCTTCTCGCGTTCCTCACGCTCCTTGTCTTGCAAGCGAGTGGATCGACGTGCATGTGGACGAGGCGATGCCTTTTTGGCACGTCTACGGTTGTGCGCCATAGCACAAAAATCGAGTGGCGTGGAGGCGAGAACAAAGAGAAGTGATGCGGTCAAAGTATTGACTTCCCACGCTTGCCAGTCACAGTCCATAAACATGCACAGAAATTACGAATTTGGGGCATTTAACAATGATTCTAAGGTACAGAATATTGTTCGGAAGATAATAATAAAAATCAACTGTGCGGCTTTGCGCAATGCACAAAAGCCGCATGCGGCTTGTGCGGCTTTTGCGCAACCTGTCTAATGAGCACGATCAGAAACACGCAAAATTACGTGTATCTAACCATGGCCCACTTACTGGCTTATCACCAGACCCGAACTCACAAAGAGAAGCACTTAGATCTTTGGAGGTAGATTGGTTGTGGTTGGTTGTTTTGGGTGTTTGTTCGCAATACCTATCAATTAGCTATTCCTAGTCATATAAGAAGTGCACCGTTTCACCGCTTCCCAGTACCCGAGTATGGGTTCTCAGTCAATTGGTAGATCGACCAAGTCCAGTCTTCTCTTGGCAGTTCTGAAGACATCAGATGATGCCCAACAATGATACCTCTGGTTCAGAAGGATAATCCCTCGTAATACACCCTTAGTAAGGGATGTGCAGTAGCCCCAATCCGTTTCCAGGATGGTGAGGCACTTTCTGTGGTTGCTCCATTAGCGACTTCTCATGTCAACCCTTTACCAGGATCGTTTTCCAGTGTCTGTCTGACAGTCAGAGACACATTATATCCCTCTTAGCTAACTGCCCAGGCCAGCATTAGCCCTTGTGAGATGACATCGTAACACTGGTTGGAAAATTCAAAATTTTCTGCTGAATTCTCAGTGAAAAATGTTGTTTGTTTTCCATCAATTTTTCAGCTGGAAACTAGGTGGAAAACCCAAAACATTTCCACCGCTTTTCCAGTTTGAGGTGAAAAACTCAAAAGCAAGTTGAAAAGAGGTAAAAAAGCTTTGAAAATTTCACCATATTTTTCAGTGAAAAATGTCTGAAAAACAAACAACATTTTTCACTGTAAATTGTGCTGGAAAATTTGAATCTGCCAACCAGTGTAATGTAGTGTAACACATTATAGTATGTTGCAACTCGAGCAGATTTGAATAAATGCCCGGGTGCCCCAATACCAGGTCTGTTAACAGAAAGGTGGAACTCGGTCGATCTCTCGATTGACTGAGAAACCATACTCGGGGACCGGGAAGTGACGTCTATCACAGTTTTCAGACAAATCAATCAAAGGGTTCAAGGAGGAACCAAAGTGGACAGATGGTTACTGAAGCGGGTAATGGTGGGCTGACGAGGAAGTCGGCTAAATTGACACATCAACTATATCCCATCACAATTGTTCTAAGCCATGCAGATCTGTACTTATCGCAATGTTCAGCTCGTTGATGATTCTTACAAATCCGTCTTGTTTTTACTAATCGCTAATATCTGACCGGAGTTCTTCAGCTAGCTACCATACCACTAGTCATGTACCCGGAACCCTGCCATGTGTTTGTATCTATCTCGCTTATATTTAGATTCCTATAAAATATTTAAGTGGATAGTTATGGGAAGGAGGCCAGTGAATTGTACCCCACCTGTTGGATGTGAAGCTACTAGGCTTTCACACTTAACTGGTCAAGTAGTAATTCTTTCAGAGACACCCAGAAGCTATACCAAGTTTCGTTTGCATTCCCTCGAAATATTATCTGTGTTGGATTTGGATCTTTATAAACTATGCGTGGACATATTGGATAAACAGAATGAACACGTGAAATATGAGGAAACAGATTGGACTTGACAATTGGTGCATAATCTCACAAGCATTAGCAACCGCAAATACTCTTAAGAATTGGAATTTCACAAGATTCACTCGTGTTTCACACTGGAGTACAATCTCCAAACCCAGACCCACATCACACAAAAGTGTTACAAAACCGTTGAACATAAAATCTCGTCTGACTATCTGCAATTGCACCCAGAACAGTCTTGAGCAATTTATCTATACGACTTGTGGACCTATAAGTCTTGCTTTCAATAAAAGAGAACTAAAGTTCGCATTGCCACAATCTATACTGAATTGGAACCCCGAACTTGCATGAGGATTATAGTGTTTGAGTTGAACTATTGCATTATCAAACTGCGTATTAATTTACAAGGTTTGGTTTGTGGCTATTTCATTGCTAGCCCCATAGTCACCGTTTCACCGGAGAAAGGGAATAGATGGGACTGACTGGAGGCTCGGCACCATCAACAGTCTCGATCTTCAGATTGAATTCGCAATAGGGCAGTAAGTTGTAAGCCTCGGATTCCGAGAAGATGTCGACGAAGTCATGGTATTTGGCCAGAATCCCAGACAAGTCTGCAAAGTCCACCTCGGCCAAGGAACCAAAGCTGAGAGTCTCATTGGATGGTGACACACGTAGCGTATATTGAAGGGTGCTTTTGTCGCAGATGATCGCGTAAAAAGCAGCCACATTGACCATAGACACAAGCGGGGCACAGATTGTAGCAGCAGAGCCAGTTTAGTCCAAGAACCAAGTCGCAGGAAGAGTCAAGATGGGTGATATAAAATTCCATACACTGGACATCGCCGGAAGGAAACCGAGGCAGCAATTGAAGCTGTCGGTCAATGATGGATGAGGAGCTGTCAAGATATCGGAGCTTAACTGCAGGAACTGCATACAGAGAATACCCATTAGATTCGCAAAATCAAGTAAGATAGAGGGCGTGGAACCCCAGCACCCTTATGTAATATGCTTATTAATACTTTTCCACATTCAATTTCGATATCAGAGAGAAAAAAAAATGTACAAAACCATATTTCTGTGGTTCACATGGGATGAAAAAAGTGTCTATTTTTTGGCTGGGAACTGTGCAGTGGAATCTTTTTATCTCTGCAATCATGCTTAGAGGCAAGATCTGATGACCTCTATAAGGCTTGTTTACCCATTTCAAGTCAGCACCAGTAAGCCCACCGGCATAAGCTGAAATAAATTGTGCTGCACAATTGGCATATCTACATAGATACATTAACCATTGGAAATGAATGAAACTGACATACTTGCCGAATAATCTGAAGGTGTGAAACATCATCAAGACATGCCTTGATATTATCCTCCATCTTGTCAATATTTGATGTCTTGGTTGTTGTTTGATACCGGAACTTTACCAAACCCCAATACATCTCGATAAAGTTCAGTTCACAGTGATACTGTTCAATTTCATTCAATTCAGCACGGGTCGTGACCCGTGACCCGAAATACCGATTCGGCACTTTGGCAACCAATAAATTTTGGCATGACACCTCCAAAAAATTGGCATTCAAGATGAAAAATTTCGAAAAATCTGCCTTTTTTGCACCTCCAAGGGAGGTTTGGCCCCAATGTCACGCATTTTACATTTGGCACTGGGTGCTGTGACCCGTGACTGAGACCAAAATTCATCGCCGCAGAGGGGGTGCATGACGTGTGACCGCCAAATTGAATGAAATTGTACAATATTCGGGATAAAAACCACAGATGTGACCCCAGCATTCAACCAGCTCCTCCAATGCAGACTTCTGGTCAACACAATCAGGTTGCCAGAAGAGAATCCGATGGCAGCAGCAATTGGTGTTCCCAGCTTCACATTTGAAACTCGGACACTGTGCAAGACCTTCTCTGTATAATCCCCGCTCTCGAAGGATTTGTTCCATTCCCTTGAACCAGCCTGGCATAGTGGGGTGGTCATCAGGGAAATAAAGATCTTGAGTGCCCCCTTCTGGTAGCTTCCCATTCCACATCCTTGGCCCATCAGGATGGTGAGTCCAACCTTCCTTTGGATTCTTGAACATCTTACAAGCAGATAGGGCATTTGGAGCTTGCTTCTAGTGGCTGGGATGGTTCTTTGGTAGCCTTCTGTCCCTGTACTGACTTGATGTAATCAAAGACATTCAAAAACCCTTCTCTTTCATGTCCTTTGTGGAAACAGATTTTTTGGTGTACAGTATTATACGCCCGCATGGGACACCATCACCCAATGGGACAAAGCACTACTGCAGCATCAGCACTTATCTCCTCCCCTCGAAAATTTGTAGGCATGTTTCTGAACATATTGGCTTTGAGTGGGTGAGGTCTTAGGACAGGGGTGCTGGTACCTCCTGCTACTGAAAGACATCAATGTCGAAACCACAGAAAATTGAAATTTCGAACTTGAATAGCTCGCTTGTAATGGCCTGAAAAATCCTCCCAAACATTCTGAGAACTCGTGCATAGCATTGGATATATGTCCTCCAGGTTCATTTGGTATAATACTGCTGAAGTGGCCACAACTCGTCAACCAGAGGACTTTCAGGCCATAACCGGGTCTGTGACACATGTGACATGCATCACTTTCCGACCACATTTCGCTCACTTGCAGTGGACATAGAAGCTTGAACATTGTCATATACATTCTAGGAAGCAATTAAAAGAGATTCCCAAGTAGAATGATATTTTTTGGGCAGAAACAGCAGAGATTTGGCAAGTGGTGGCTGTGCATCCCATTGGCCTATCCATCAACTGATAAGGGAAATTGAGACAGATAGGTCCCGATCTCGACAACTTCATGGTTGATTGTCCTCAAACTTGTGATGCATGAACATTGGACCTAGAACTAACCTCTGGGTGGCTTAGATTTATACAAAATGTCCAAGTCTGTATCATAAACAGCGAACAAATTTTGATCATCCCATTCAGGCATATAATACTGTAATGTTTGGGACGGTTTGAACCGTTTTTGAGGTCCTGAATGTGAGCCGCCCCCTGGGCATCACTCAAAAGAGTGGCAAATTTCTGAAGTTCAGTTTCATCAGCAATCTCGGGTGCCTCCACAATTTAATCATCCAGTTCTGGCTGAAGATCACCCAAAGCAGACTCCTCACAATCCAGATCTGGAAGCTCATTCCCAAAGTTCAAGTCCCAGGTCTGTTCAGTATCCAAGTCAGAGTGAGAGTGGTCATCACAATGGGTGGCGGCAGCTGGAAAAGAAGTGCTCAATCCAAAGCCTGAGGCCCGATACAGGTCATCCCCATCTGGAACCTCTTCCACAGTGACTTTATGAGAGTCTCGGACCTTCTGGAGATTATATTGCCAGGCCTTTTTATGGTTAGTACCTCTAGGCATAGCTACAGAGCAGAAGGATGTAGAGGAAGTGAAGAGAAAGCCTCATTGCAGCCTCATGGCTGCCACATTTCTTAGGGGCAATCACCATGCCAACCCTTGCTGATGTGGCTGTGCCAATCAAATTTCGGAACACTTTTCCTGAAAAGTGTTACTTTCAACGAGAAAAGCATATAGAAACACTTTCACTGGTTGAGAGATTCAAGATTTTCAGCGCAATTTATGGTGAAAAATGTTGTTGTTTTTCAGGCATTTTTCACTGAAAAAAGGGGTGGAAAATTCAAATCTTTTTCACCTCTTTTGAGCTTCCTTTTGAATTCTTCACCTCAACCTCACAAAATAGTGAAAATGTCTGAAAAACAAACAATATTTTTCACCATAAATTGTGCTGAAAATCTTGAATCTCCCAACCAGTGTTTGAAAAAAAAAGTCACACAATTTTTTTTTGCGACTTCATAACTCCTCACCAAGAAACTTTTTGGAGGATCTGCTCAATAGAAACCTATTGTATTCTCTCTATCATACACTTGTATTGAACAAAACATTCCTAGCTAATTTTGGCACTGAGTTAGTTCGCTCACCTGTTTGTGACATTGTGACATGTGACTGCTGACATAAGGGGTTTCACATCCTCTATCTTAGACATAAAAGAGTGTGAAGAGCCGGAGTCAATGAGTGCCTGCAAGTGGGGGGTTGAATCCCACTGCAACTTGTTGTACAAAGGACAGACACAGGGTTAGGCTCACATCTAGAGTAGGGAAACCGGACAGAACGCCGGAAGGAGAGAGAAAGCCCACGGAGAGTAAAGATATATTGAGGTCGACATATAAGGCATTAGGGGAAAGAGTGGACATATTGAGAGTAACCTCAGAGAACACCTTGGAGTCAACATGGCTCGGACCAGGTGCAGAGGTATCCAAGCTGCTGACTATTTTTTTGACTCGGAGGTAGTCGTATCAGCAGCGCGCTCTGCAGGAGCCGTTAGGGCCGCTGCTTTGCCCTGGGCATTACCCAGACACTTCTGGCAGTTGACCATCTTGTGGCCTGCACTGCTGCAGAACATGCAGAGGTTGTTCTTCATGTGCCGCTTGCGCTCCTTGGGCTTACAGCCAATGTCGGAACTGAAGGCGCAAACAAAATTATCTTGTTTTGGTAAGTTTTGGAAGAATTCCTTGTAACTCGCTTAGTTCTGCACCGATTTGGATGAAACCTGAAAGATTCAACGAGCGAATTCATGTGCAATTAGTGATAGAAAGTGATTCATGAAAATATTATGGATTGGGTAATCTATGTTTTCAGACCATTTTCGTGCCAAATATGATCTAGCATGTCCAGAACATGTCCCAGTGACCTAATATTTTGGGAGGGACTACATATACTTGGTTAAACACGTGATAGAGCCAGAAGTATGGATAATTTAGCTATAGTCCTTGTAGCTCTGTTAGATACATTTCTCAGGTTCAGCATTCAGAAAAATTGTAAGGATACACTTATCTTGTGATTTAATATGATTCTGGCTCTATCACATGTCTATCAAGGTATATATGTTGCTCCTCCCAAAATATCAGGTCACTGGGACATGTTCTGGACATGCTAGACCACATTCAGTATGAAAATGCTCTGAAAACACAAATTACCTAATACATAATATTTTCATGAATCGCTTTCTATCACTAATTGCGCATGAATTCGCCCGTAAAATCTATCTAGGTTTCATGCAAATTGGTGTAGAACTAATTGAGTTACAAGGAATTCTTTGAAAACTTACCAAAGCAAGAAATTTTCGTTTGCGCCTTCGGCTCCAACATCGGCTGTAAGCTTGCCAGAGGAGTTGAGCTTTGCAGTATATGGCTTCACAACCTTAGGCCTGGACACCTGAGCTGTGTTGCCCACCAGAGGAGAATTGGCCAGGGCATGGGTGGAGGATTTGACTGACCTCAACCCTTACCCTTGCCCTTGGACTTGCCACCACTGTTTCCACCACCACCAGATTTGCTGGGAGGCGGAGGGTTGGATGCACGCTCAGCAGCTTTCTCTTCCATGCGCCAATGATAGCGCTGGGTGAGTTGTGAGGGGAGAGCCTTGAGTCCAATCAAAGAAGCTGGAGTCTGTGTCAGCACAAAGACATCCTTGAGGCAGCTAGGGAGCCCACAGTAATGCACCTGATAAAAGGCCGCCTCATTATACCCGGTCATGACCGCATGGGTATCGAACTCCAGCTGGTATGTAGCCAGCTGGTCACCCGGTGTCATGCTGAGGGTCTCCAGAGCGATCCAGGTGCCCCCAAAGGGGTTGTGCAGACCGAAGTTGGTCACTAGCTCTTGCACGAAGAGCTCCCAGTTGCTATCCCAATGTGGAATGGGAACCTATCCGCCAGCGAAGATATTTCGCTGGAACCACTGCTGAGCCGTTCCACAAAGGTACAACCGGATGTAGAAAATCTTCTCATCATCAGTTGGGAAATCTTGCGAACACTCAGCAATGTGCAAATAAATCTGTGACATGAACATGATGAATTTGGACAGATCTGAACCGTTGAAAGTGTCCGGAGCCTTGGAAGCAATGTGGGTGGAGCAAGGAGAAGTGCCCAAATTCTGAGCAAGGAGAGCCATCCCCAGTGCCATTTGCTGCACGGCAAAATCGAGCTGCGGGTTGTTCAGAGCAGGAATGTAAATGTTGGGGCCCAGAGGGCCTTGGGGACCAGGGGAACCTAGAGAACCTGGAGGTGGAGCCAAGCCATGAGGAGGCCTGCCACCACCACCACCACCTCCTCCACCGCACCCAGGTCCTGTGTTGGGTGCAGATGTGCAAGAACCATGAGGATGAGCTGGGGGAAATCCACCCGGTGGTGGACTCCCATTTCTGGAGCCACCTCCGCTAGGAGGGCTGGATGGACCAGGAGGTCCAGACAGGCCTGGGGGCGGAGAAGGTGAAGAACCAGGTGGAAAACGAGCGGGTGGTTGAGTGGATGGGACAGGAGTATGTCCAGCACTTGCTCTACCTTTACCCTTGTCAACCGGAACCAATTCTACCAGAGGAATTTCTTCCAACGGATTGTGTTCCTTGGGAATTTCAACGATTGTCGCAGTTTGCAACAGTTGGTATGATGAACAATGAGGTGCAGGAGTAGGGGAATGGATGCTACCAGCACCTGATTGTCGTCCATAGTCATTGAAGTCCATCACCTGAGGAAACATCGGACCGGGGTAATGAGAACCGATGAACTGTCTGGAATCCGTCTATACCTAAACACCGCACATTTTGCGCGTTTCAGGAATAGTCGGATTACAGTATAGGCTTATTTCTAAGGACTGGTATACGGTCTCGGTATAGCCAGATGGGTTGTGATCACAGAGTAACGGGTACAAGGGGTAGGGAACTACCCTGTGGACTGACAGTACTCGCCTCGAAAACTGTAGAGGAATGTGTAGCCCACAAACCTCTTTAGAGACTATTTCTGGTCTTATTCCCATACGATGGAATAAGCTGGACGTACTGATAACAAGGGCATTCTGGAATAGTCTTATTTCTGCACCAATAGGCCGTGCGTCTTCCATGTGATAGACGTCAAGGCCCGGGGATATATGTTCCGGTGAAGTTCCGGGACTAGCTGTGATGCGGGTCTTTTAGGCCTCGCCAGGCTGGAGATAAGCACACACGGACATCGAGTCCGGTGCAGCTAAGTTGACAGGAGGCGCCGACTCAGGCCCTCTCCGCTGTTGTAACGCTTCAGCTAACGGCCTTGTCGCCCGAGGCCGGAGCTCCATTGATATTGTATCTCGAGGTGCGGCGAGAGCAGTTATACAGGTGCTCAGCTATCCAGTGGGTCCGGGGGTGTTGAGCACCTAGTCTTCTATTGTCCACATCGAGGAAGCAAGTAAAAGAGTAATCGATTAGGTAATATGTGATCGCGGAACAATCAGCCAGTAGTCTACTACAGGTATCGTTATATATTACATTCTCAAGAAACAGTAGTGGTGGGCCACGTCCATCATGTAAGTACGTACCATCACAGAGCCCCCCACACGGGTAGCGTTATGTGTTGTCTGCCGATTCTACAATGCTCTTGATTCCTATACACTTCGATTGAAGGCGGAGCCCTAGCCCCGCGGTCTCGACCCCACAACACATATCAGCCTGTGTACGGCCCCATTCCTGAGTCGTCGTCATCCCATGCTGTCCAGCGACGGGGAGCGTCAAGCATTTCAGTATCCTCCTCCTGCTCTGCCACTGGTTGCTCCTCCTTGTCCTCGATCGGAGCGACAGATGCGGGTACAACTGAGCTTGATGCAGCCGTTGATGGCGCAAACAAGATGGGTGCTTGAATCCCCAGGTTGACCGTGGCGTTGGTCGACTCTGCCTCCATCTGGGCATCGATCTCAGTGTGCATCGCTGCCAACTCCCGCTGCAGATGCCCTGCTCTGTTGCCCCGCCGCACCCTCTTCACGCCCGGTATGCCTGTGGCCGCGGAAGTGCGTCCGTCATGGGCCGGGGGATCCCTGTCAATCCAGTTCTGGATGCGGCCTGGCAGGGTCGCAGGATCCGGGTGAGTAGCCAAGTAGTCCGCAAGAGCTGGTTGCGATGGTGGAGTGGGCGCTGGTAGCCAAGGGGCCCATGGTTGAGGAGGGGGAGGCGGCTGTGGCCAGGGAGTCCAGGGTTGAGGTGGAGGCGGCGTTGGTTGCCACGGCGTCCATGGTGCAAGCCCTTCTGCATTCCCGAGATGAGCAGGCGTCAGACGGGCGGCCAAGGGGAGCGGTTCCAAACGAGCCGCGAGTGGAAGCGGTTCAACTCCACCTAGAGGGTCGGCCAAGGAGGGATGCGGGTTCGTAAGCCTCTGCATCAAGGGTATCGGAATCGGCAGGTAGGAGGACGACGGTCCCAACAAGTGGGATAGGTCCAGTGATCGGCCTGCTCGAAAGGGAGTGGGTTGTCCAGAGCTACGGCGTCGTCGCGCTCATGAACCTCCTCTCTAGCTCTCATCATCTCTTCCTGGTCCGGTGCAGCGATTCATCGCACTCCGGAACTCCTTCGTCCTTCTCCATCGCCTCCTGAGCCGCCTGGCGTCTTGTCCATACAGGTGTCGCATATTTATCTACTGCATCCTCCCGCCGCCAAATTGCAAATGCGGCCTTCTTGGCTGGCGCAAAAGCTCCTCGGTCCTCCATCCTCTGAGCTTCCTCCCTCCTTTCTTCGTCCTGCGTGATCGTCCCGCAATCATCTTGAACGGGAGACTCGTGCGGCAGCTCTTGTGGCAGCCTTGATAGTGGGTCCACGTTCGAGTGCACCCGTCCCGGCCTGTGAATGATCTTAAGGCCTGGATAAGTCGCAAATACCGCCCCCCATGCCGCAAGTCTCCTGTTCGCATTCTCGTACACTCTTGCCCATTGCAAGGCGGTGTGGTCCGTCACCAGGATAACCTGTTCCCCCTCTATGAATGGCTGAAAGCGCACCAGCGCCTCCTTCGCTCCCAGAGCTTCCCTTTCCGTCGTGCTGTAGTTCCGCTCTGCGGATTTCAAACTCCTGCTCCAGTAGGCAATCACACGCTCGACGTGCACCACCATTTCGTCCAGCGTATCGCCCCACGCATCCTGCCCTCCAGTTTCTTCCACCTCCTTCGTCAATGTTGTGAACAGCTTAGGCACTGGTGCCTTCGCTTCCCAAGCGGCTTGAAGCTTATTGTATGCCCCTGTGCCTTTCAAGTCGGCCACTCGAATAGGCTGTATTTTTTGCAGACTGGTTCCTATCGCGTAGTCGGAGGTGTCTGTATATAGCCGGTAAGGGGTTCCTTGAATGGGATGTCCAAGTATCAGCGCAGTTGATAACGCATCCTTGGCCTGCAAGAAGGTGATTTCGTGTTCGGCTCTCCATTCCCTTTTGGATCCTTTTGCCAGCAAGGAAAATAGAGGCTTGGCGATGAAGGCGTAATAAGGGATTTAGGTGGAGAAATAATTGATCATTCCTAGGAATTTTTGCAGCTCCAGTACAGAAGTTGGCCTAGCCAATTCCTGTATCGCTGCCACCTTCTCCTTGTGGGTCGATAGTCCCAGCCTCGATACTTTCTGCCCCAGGAGAAGTATTGAGGAGTACCTGACGAAACATTTCTTCGGCTCTAACATAATCCCAGCAGCGGCTATCACTCTCAGGACGTTGTCAAGATGCACCAGATGCTCCTCCCAGTTCTTCGAGAACACTACTATGTCGTCAATGTACACCAGCATGAACAGCCATAGATAAGGCGCCAGCACTCCTTGCATGATTCGTTGGAAAATGGATGGTCTGTTTCGCAATCCAAAAGGCATGCGCTTGAATTGCCAAAGCCCCCGGTGCGATCTGAAGGCTGTCTTCTCCCGAGCATCATCCTCCATTTCGACTTGATTGAAGCCTGCTAAAGCGTCGAAGGAGGATAGGACCTGAGCTCCTGAAAAAGCTTGTATAATATCCGATTGCCTAGGAATAGGAAATTCATCTGCAACCGTCTCCGCATTGAGCTTGTGATAGTCAACCGTGAGTCGAGGTTTCCTGTTACGGAATACCACTATGCATGGGGCTCCCCAGGGACTAACCGAGGGTTCGATTACATCGCGCTAAAACCAGAGGTCCATTTGCTTGTCGATAACCTCCCTTTTCAGAGGAGAAGCAGCATACATGGGAACAGATATGGGTTGCGTTCCAGGCTTTAACGGGATCGGGGCCTTGTCCTTCACATGTCCTCGTCGCCCTCCGACTCCGAATGCAGCCGCGTTATGGCGCAAAACATCGTCCAGCTTCGGGGTATATACGAGAAATGAAAACGAAAACGGATACATATAGACAGCCGAGGGATCGCCGCTGATGGCTGCAGGTAACACCTCAGCTAAAATAGGGGATCACCTCTGACCGTTTAATGGCCCACCCAGAAGTCTCTTGTGTGCCTGCAGATTAGGTTGCTTCTAAGCATATTTGATCTGCTAGCATATGCCATGTCCCAACAACCTATTTAGCAAGTATAGTCCCAAACTAGGATGCGCAACATCGATGGTTCCAAGGTTTCTGGTGTCTTTGGATCCAGAAACTTGCTGCAGAACATTAGGGTATACTACTCATCGGTGATAAGCCAATAACTCGGGCCAGAGGTCTTTAGTCATTTGAATCTACTGGTTATTTTATTGGAAGTAGTAATATATAAAGCGCTGAAGAATTGTGCGCCCCTAGAATAATGTTTGATCCATCCAGTACTTACTCTGAAGCACCCCAGGGAATCCACGGAAAACTTGGGAAAGATGTCAGAATAAAATTACACACTTCAAAAGGTAAATATCGCGGTTCTAAAGTCCCAGCGAGAACAGGCTGCGGTTAAGTTCAATACAGAGTTGTGCCTGACTTGTTTGATGGCCGGACCTGCCGAATGATGGCGCCGCGCTCTGGCCGGTTTTCGTTTTCGATTCTCGTTAGAACCGCCAGCTTCGGGCGGATATGATCCGGGATGTCCGGCCCCACATTTACCAGCTGAGCGATATCCTCTCGTTCGCGAAGTCCTATGAAGTCGCCCGGTAGCGCGGTCGTCTTTGGGCCCCAGTCCTCATCCTCATCTAGCTTGTCTTCCACCCCCTGCTTCCCTTCAGGTAAATTCTCAGGATCCTGCGCATGCTGCGTCTCTTGAATTACGCGCGCTAACGCTTCTGCTGACACTGCAAATTTCTCCCTTTCCTCTTGGTTCCTGGGAGTATCTGCATAATCGGCTGGATCCTGTAGCCGACCCACTATGTCACCGGCACAGATATACCAAGGGCATGTACTGGGGTTGGCGATTGGGTGGAAAGGGGACTCGGAATTTATGAAGGTCGAAGGGGCCGCCATTACGCTCTTGTCCTCGGTAGCAATAACTACTTTTTCCACAAGCCATTCCTTCTTTCCTTCGAAGGGACCTGTGATGGGGATGTTATGGACTGTCCCAGCGGCTATGAGCGTGTCTCAAGCGGCGAGTACGGGAGGGGCTTCCAATTTCTCCTCACGACATTTGCGAGCCTTGGATCTCTGGTACGTCTTTCTCCAGACCCCGGGCAGTAGGCGCTTCATGGACTTCGCCATGCTTGCTTGCCGTATTTCAAAGCCCAAGTCGACAGAATGTGCTGACGAGGCGGCTATGACGTGCCTCGATTGTCCTACTTGCACTTCGCAGTGCCCGGTGGCGGAGCGCTTGATCCCGAGCTCGTACGCCGATTGGAAGTCCTCTCCCAGTAGAAGGGAAACCTTCATATTGCGAACTACGTAGGCCTCCAGGTCGAAGCGGACCACTTCTCCCTCCATGTTGACCATATAGATAGAGCATTTGACATATCCAAGGACTTTAGCCTGCCCGGTGAGGTGGTAGAGAGACATGTGAATTCCTTCCCGTGGTTTAGGCAGCCCCAGAGCCATCCAGAACTCCTCCGACATCAAGGTGATGTCCGCTCCGGAGTCCAGACGAGCCTTGACTTCCTCGTTCGCTAGAGATCTGACATGGACTTTAACGTGGAGAGCTCTCGCTCCCAAAGATCCTAGCCCGTCCGGGAGTTGCTGCGCCTTGCGAGCTTTGTAGATGGTCAAGCCCTCGTCGTCTTAGCTCGAGGGTAGTTCTGCTATGTGAGAAACCTTGCGGAGGATCCGTTGAGGCAAGGGGGTAGGGTCATCGCCTTTCACCGCTTTCCCCTTGTCCTTGCTCGACTTCTCCTTCACAAAGGCATCATGGCGACAACGTTTCCGATTGAAACCCCAGTACTCAATGTGAGCTGCTTTAGCTTCGCAGTCTAGCGCATCAACAACAAGTACATTTTGAAGACTTCAGGACTTTCGGAGCCGTCACTCGAATATGCGGAAGATGAGGCTTTCAATTTCACGAGCATAGCTAAGTATTCCAACCTTTCCTTCTCCTCCTCAGCTGGGTCTATGTCGACATGGATAAGCAGTGCCTGCTTTAGCACAACCCACTTCCCGTAGTACGAGCAGTCGCGCGCGACATGCTTCGGACTAGTGCAAATGTAACACTTGCCGTTGGGAGGCCGCGCGCTGACTTTGGAGTCGTCTCGGGCGAAGGTGTATCCGTTGATCGTCTTGCCTCCCGGCCAGTCAGGGCGCGAGGGACCTGCCTCACGAGAACTCCCCGTCCGCGGCGCCCGGCGCCGATCGACTGCCAGAGCCGTCTTGTCCTCCTCTTCTTCCACCTTTACTTCGGCTGCGTGAGCCCTTGGGCGGAACCGGGCCTGAGGAGCAGCGCTAGGCGCGCTCGACTTCGATAAGAGCTGGTCCACTTTAGTCGACAGGAGCCAGATAGACATCAGCGCCCTTTGACTATGCTGGGCTACCGCCATTAGGGAGTCGATGGTGGGGCACAGACACTTGTTGATCTCCTTGTTCCAATCGGCCAGCTGAGTACGAATGAGTCGCGATACCGCAGTAGGACCATTGTCTCCATCCGAGAATATGAAACTGTGGTACTGGGCTCGTCGCTGGAAGAAATCCATGGGGTCCTCCGATTCATGCCCTTGCTGCCTGAATTTCATCTCCTTGAACTCCTTGTTGCGGTCTCGCACCCATTGATCCGTGAGGTAAGTGCGACACAGATTGTCAAGGAGATGAGGCCAATCCTGACTGAACTCCTGGTGGGCGGGTCCAGGCAACAATGTCCACCATTTAAGAGCGCAATCCGTGAAACGCAAAGGAGCCATCTGCCCCAATTGACGTTCCAAGAGCGGGCTGAGCATGGCCAGAGAGGACATAGTGATGACATAGGGGATAATGGTCTCCCCTTTTCCATTCCAGGAAGGTACCACCAATATGTTGAGTTTGCTGTTGAGCTGCCACTGCGCAGCGCTCACAGGGTCTTGTCCTGGAGCAGCTGGATCTCCTCTTCCCCCTCCTCCTCTGCCTCTGCCTCCGCCTCCACCACCTCCGCCTCTACCGCCCCATCCTCCGCCTCCTCCTCCTGAGCCATCACCTCCAGCTCCGCCTCCGCCTCCGCTTCCTCTGGTAGGATCTCTTCTCAATTGACTTATCCAGCCCAGAGGGATATTTCCTGAGGGAGGACCGTTTGCCGGACTCTCCTTAGCACTTCCCGTGCCATCCTGCCCCCCCAGAGCGTTGGAATTGGTAGCTCGTCCAGTTCCCTTGTTCCTGGGAAGAGTGAACGGGGACTCGCATCACTGATGGCACCCCAATGATGGAGGCGGCTGAACGGGTGTCCGGGATAAAGCCCTGTCCCGGGAGATGATGGACGGCCGATAGAGATACCGAGGGAGGGGGAGGGGAGACGAAACACATCCCCAAAGGCACCAGATCCATAGGCGGAGCCGCATTCTGAGATGCGCTCACTCCCATGGATGGTCCCTTCGCGGAACCTTCCTTGAGGGTCGGTATAGAGTTGCGAGGTCGGTAGTAGCGTTCCCACGGCTCCTCCCCTAGCCTTCGAACCATCCCGATTTGAGCAGTGTCGTCGATCATCACCGTTCTCAGTGCGTAGTCGGGTCGAGAACTGACGATGTCGCTCCAATCCTCGGTCGTGAGTGTATGTCGGATTTGCTGGAGGTAGGTGAGGATGTGCTTGTTCCCATTGAATAGATGTCGCTGCAAGCACGAAAGTGTGAGCCTCAGTTCGACTTCCAGCACGCTGCGTTCCAGTAGACACAGTAGACCAAAGTCAGGGTCCAGCGAAAAGCTCTCCCAGGAAAATCGTCAAAGCCTCCAGGATTTGTTGGACCGTGACTACGGCATGTGCTGTACGACTGAGAGGTTCCAGGCTCAGGCAGAAGAACTGTTTTGACAAAGCGGGGTCGGTGAAGATGAAGCAAGGGACAGTCTCCGCATCAAGTTGCACTACTTCCTGGATGAGCTGCCCCAAGAAGTCCCATTCGAACTGGCGATGGGGCTTGTCGTAGCGAGCCAAGGCGTCTCGAAGGGCAACCGTTTTGGAGGGGTCCATGCTCAGGATCTCCCCGCTCACGGCGCCGAATTCCGTCAGAGGATCCTCCTGTTCGGGATCCTCAGGGTAGTATGGCTCGTGATAGCGGGCTACCGAAACCATTAATGGCTCCCGATAAACCTCAATTGATTGTCCCAGTCCGCTAAAGACCCTGATCTCGGAGGAGGATTTCGACTTGAGGGCGGTGGTAATACTCTCGCCTTCCTCGCCACCCTCTACCTCCGTCCCATTCCCAGTACTGGTTGGGCCCAGATCAGATTCCTCCGATGGTTCGGTTGACGACATAGGAGGGGGCAGCTTCGGGGAGGGTACCGGTGAGTTGGGCGCGCTCATCTCGGGGAGAGCAGTGTTTCCACCCGCCGGAGCCAGAGGGATTACATCTGGCGCTGCTTTAGGCGAAGTGCGCTCAGACAATCCTCCAGCTCCTATTTGCGAGCCTCCTGCAGAGGGTGGTCCTCGTCTCCCTTCTTCGGTCATATGTGAAGGCATTCGTGGAGCGGCACCTCTGAAGGGAGTTGTCTTGGGTGCGGGAGTCTTGAGGTCTTTGGCGGCAGGCATCGTGGGGGAGTTTAGGAGACCTACGTGCATGGTTATAGGTCCTAGCATAGCTGCTCGAGGAGGTATGGGTTTAGCGGGGGAAGGACCGGGATTCTTGGACTTGTCCGCAGGTCCTTTCGAGTTCCCCGCAGCAACACGACAAGGAGAGAAGCTGGAGGTAGAGGAGGGAGCCCCTCCTGTCGACGTTCTCTCTATTCAACGCGCTTGTCGAGTCGATGCGGCTCGGTCGATGACAGGGTTTGGATTCTGGTGATCGAATACTGGGTCGAAGGGTCCCCTAGAGGTTTTGCGACCTTGCGACATTCCGAAGGGGGGGAGCGACGAGAGGAGGGATAGAGGAGCGACAATATATGCGCTCACCCCTCCCGTCCCTGGGACATCGGCTATGTCTCCTTGGTATCTGTTCTCCCCATCTGTATATCTCCGCGAGGTATCCCACGTGCGCCCGTGCCCTGCACAGTGCAGTGAAGTCGAAGTCCCGCTCCTCACGCTCCCGAGTGGGTGGAACAGGACTTAGAGAAGATAAAATAGTGGATCAACCACATGATCGGCTTTTCGGAGCCGATCAGCGAGTTTGACACAGAAGTATAAGTCGGTATACTCTGTGCCACGCTCTCATCCACGGCAGGACCCATCCACGGGTCCTCCACAAGCGCTGTGCCGAGTCTCGCGATGCGCGGGGGGGGGGGGGGGGGGGTCGAGACTGTTGGATCCAGGCGCCTGCAGCGGTGTTTTACGGATGCTACGGTGTGATGTGACTGGGACCCTTATGACTTGTGATGTGATGCGAACACTTCTCATCTGCTACCACTTCATTGGTGCCGTTGAGAGGTGCGTATTCTAGCCTTTTCCATAGCGTATCGCACTCATGTATTACCAGCTTCCTACTCACAGTAGTTACAGGTTCTGATAGGTTATGGGCATCTGAGTTCGCTGTTGACGACGATGAACACCAGAATCTGTTCCTAAACTTGAATCTCTCGCCTCGCCCAGTGGGATTAGGTCCATACCCTTTTCTTCACATCTTTGCGCCACGCGCCACGAACTTTCTTGTCATCTCGCCATCTGCGCATCGCGACACCCGATATGGCTTCCATATTCCCGTCCTTATCGTCCAATAATCCATTCCGCGTCCCCTCCAACCCCTGGTCCAGCGGGGATCAGCAGGCGACCTCTGCGTTACTGCCGCTTGTTTTCACCCCCACCCGCCCTGTGGATTATCACAATACGCAACCCGCGCCTCATCCCTACGTCCCCGGTGGCCACCATGTGCCCGCTCGTGGCTACATCGACCAGTCGGAGTCCTTCGATTCCATCTTTGCCGAGGACGGAGGGCCCAACGCGCGCTGTCCATCTCGTGCCGACCAGCTCGAATCTGTGTCTGGCTACATCACGGACCACAGCCCGACCTTCAAGGCGCTCACGCTGAACCTGGGGACATGGAAGGAGGAAGACAAGTTGTCCATGGAGCGTGGCAACTACCAGCCGTGGGCGAAACGGCTCTGGAGTCACATCGGCATCCACGCCGGTGCGACACGCTGGCTTGATCCCACCTCCATCCCACCGTCCATCGACGTATATCTCCGCGCTCACCAGCAGTGGCTTGACAACGACATCGCTGTGCAATCTTACATCAACCTCGTCGTGTCTACGTCCGAGCAGAAGCACATCTAACACTGCGCTTCCGCGTCCTCCGTGTGGGTCACCCTGCACAACCGTCATACACGCCGTGGACCCCTCAATCAAGTCAACAAACTGCATGCTGCGATGGCCGTCCAATTTTCCGACGATCCCGAGTCGAGGGCCGCCACCCTCGACCGGATCTCTGAACTAAAGGAAGCCGTATGGGCGGGCGAGGCACCTACCGCCGACGGTATCCACACCATTTTTCTTCTCCATGTGCTTTCCCCTTTCCCATCTTTTGTTGACTCCCTTCTCGCCGTTCCCGATCTCGATCCCTCCTACATTTCCACGAGACTCGCAGCGAAGCAATAAATGCCCAAGCACACCGGTCCCTCTGCATACGCCGCGACCGGGGCTAGCTTCGCCAAGAAGAAGGAACGCGACCACTGCAACAACCCAAGCTGCAAATCACCCACCGGCCACACGTATCCGTATTGCATCTTGCCGGGAGGGGGTATGGCTGGGCAGTCTGTGGAGGATGCTCGCGCTAAGAAGCGTGCGGATGCGGGCGGAGGGGAGAGGAAGAAACCGGAGAATGCCAAGGTCAGCCGCGACAAGGAGGGGTACGCATGTGTCACCATAGCAGGGGAGAACTTCCGTCTTGCCCCTGCGAACCCACTCCCCCCTCCGGTAGTGAATGCCGTGTTCACCGCGACGTCGACCTTACTCACAGACAAACTCCCATCTTTCGACGACCCCGCCTACGAACTTGAAGCTTTTCTTGCCGCCGAGGACGGCCCGCACGTATCTTTGGACTGGAACAATTACACTGCGAACACCGCTACTCCGTCAAACTACAATCTTTATTCAGACACCGGTGCCAGTGTCCACATCAGTCCCGTTCACGAGGATTTTATCTCCTTCGCCCCCATTTGTCCTCGCGCTATTCGCGGATTCCAAGGCAGTTCCATCAATGCCACGGGGGTCGGCACCATCATCAACTACAAGTTTGCCCTGCAGATGGCCTTGTTCGTTCCCAACACCGTAATCCGCCTGATGTCCGTTTCTCGCCTATGCCACGACAACTCCTTCACATGCCATTTCGACGCAACCTCCACGTGGATCGCAGACAACAACGGCAAGGTCGTGTGCACCGGCTTGCTCCACCACTCCCGAGGCCTCTACAAGCTCAACTGTTCCCTCATTGATCCGTCTCCTACCGTCGCCTCCGCTAGTCTTGACCTCTATCACCGCCGCCTTGGCCATGCCCACCCACAAGCTATCGCAGATCTCTACCAGCATCAGCTAGTCGATGGTATGGACCTCGATGCATCTTCCAAAGCTACACCCTGTGACACTTGCATTCGTGGCAAACAGGTTAAAGCCGCTATCCCGAAGATGCGCGAGGGGGAGAAATCGAGCGGGAGGCTGGATTTGGTGTTTGTCAATTTGTGTGGAGCATTCGACACCACGTTGCAGAGTGGAAACAATTACATGCTGGATATTGTCGATGACTGTACATCGAGGGGCTGGTGTATTCCAGTAGCAAACAAATCACATGCGCTAAAGGCCCTTATCGCTTGGCAACTTGCTATCGAGGCACGCACCGGGGATCGCGTCAAGGCGTATAACATCGACAATGGCGAGCTCAAGTCCACTGAATTCAAGACTTTCTGCGCTAGTCGTGGGATCGAGATCAGATGCACATCTGCCAGGACGTCCGCGCAAAACGGCAAGGTCAAACGTTTCCATCTCACTGTCACCAACAAGACGCGTGCGATGATTATTTCATGTAACGCACCCTTGTTCCTGTGGGATGAGTTTGCGGTCACTGCTGCTTATTTACACGCTCGCTCACCGTCCAAATCCCAGCTTGGCTGTACCCCATTCGAGGCTTTCGAGCGCAGGAAGCCAAATATTTCCCACTTACGCGAGATTGGCTGTCGTGCGTTTGGCCTCGTGCGCGGGCACAACCCCAAGCTACGCGCCCGGTCGATTGAGTGCGTCCTCATCGGCTACGCTCCGCAAGCGAAGGCATATCGGTGCTGGGAACACTCATCTGGAAAAATTTACAATTCCATTGATGTACGCTTCATTGAGGCTAACAAGACAGTGCGCGTGAAGCTCAAGAAGGACCTGCTGACGGTGCGTCCATCTGAGCCCAAAATCCTTGATCCTACGGTCCCCGATGATCAATCATCGGACGACCCGCCTCTAACTACCTCCGTTCCCCCGCCCGATGCAATCCTTGTTCCCCCTCCCCCAATCCCCTCCGTTCCCGAACCCACGGTCCCAGCCCTACGCAGATCCGAGTGCACACACCGTCCTCCTGCCCGTGCAGTGGCTCTTTCGCGTCCCGTCGATGGCGACGACGACGGCGAGCAGAGCATACTTGATGCCTGGGATGAGACAGTGGCTGCAATGCCCGAAGACGACGACGGCGAGGAGGCAGCCTTACTCGCCGATCTCAATGCCTACCTATGCGAAAACCCCATCAACGTCGAGTACCCCCGACGACCCGAATACCTACGCAGAGGCCATGGCTTCACCGGACACTGACAAATGGATAGAGGGAACGCACGAGGAGTTGGCCGCCCTCCGCGACAAAGAGGTGTACAAGCTTGTTCCACCTTCAGCTGTCCCGCCCAACAAAACCATCCTCGACCTCCGTGCCGTCTACACCCGCAAGCGGGACATGGACGGGAACATTGTCCGCAACAAGGTCAGATACTGTGTAAAGGGTTTTCGTCAGGTTTATGGCCGCGACTTCACCACGACCACCTCACCTACTGCGCGTCTCAAATCCTTCCGCAACGTACTCCATGTTGCCGCCACCCACAACTGGGACGTTCAGCAAGTCGATATTAAAACCGCCTTCCTGAAAGCGCGTCTCCCCGATGACGAGGTCCAGTACACGAGGCAGCCGAAGCATTTTGAGGAGAAGGGGAAGGAGGGGTGGATGTAGATGTTGTTGCGGAGTTTGTATGGGCTGAAGCAGTCCGGGCGGATATGGAATCGGGAGATGGACGACTCGATGGCAACATGGGGATTCCGTCGCATCCTCTGCGAGTGGTGCGTGTACGTGCGCACTGATTCCCTCACCGGCAACACGAACATCGTTGTCGTGCATATGGATGACATGATTTGTGCCGCACCAACCCGCGCTGCTAACGAGGCTTTCAAAGCTCAACTCCGGACGAAATGGGAAATCTCTGACCTAGGCAATGTCAAATATTGCCTTGGGATCGGCATCGTACGGGACCCGGAGCGCCGCACCATTGCACTGTCGCAAACGGCCCTCATAGATCGCCTCGTCGCCCAGTTCTTCCAATCCGACGCCCATCCCGTGTCCTCGCCAATGGACACTGGTGTCCGCCTCTGCCGCCCCACCGACCCACCCAGTCCCCTCAATGCCCAACACCTTACCCAGACGCCCTACCGCTCGCTTGTCGGAGGCTTAATGTACTTAGCCCTCGGAACACGCCTGGATGTCGCATTCCCCGTCAACCACCTCGCTGGATTCCTCGATTGCTACCGCTTTGAGCATTGGTGCGCGGCCATCTGAGTCCTTCAGTATCTCAAGGCCACGCGGACGCTAGCTCTGGTACTTGGCGGGACAGCCCCGATCTTCCTCTCCGCCCATGTCGACGCGGATTTTGCGAACGAGCTCGACAAACGAAAATCTGTCATGGGATATAATTTCTCCCTCGGCTCCGGCGCGATCTCCTGGGCTTCACGTAAACAAAAGGTGGTTACTCTGTCGTCCACAGAAGCTGAGTACATCGGTGCATCGGAAGCTGCGAAAGAGGCTTGCTGGCTGCGAATGCTCCTGCGCGGCATATCGGTCCCCGTCAACGTCCCCACTCCCATCCTGTGCGACAATGATGTGACCCGTATCCTCGCTGCCGACCAGGCATTCCATGCACGGGCGAAGCATATCAACAACCGATACCATCACATTCGCAACTGCATCGAAAAGAAAAAGATCTTCTTACCGCGTGTTTCCTCCGTCGACAACGTCGCCGATCCCCTCACCAAAGCTCTTCCTACGCACGTCTTCCTGCGGCATTGCGCGAGCCTCAGTTTATGTTGAGGGGGTGCTGACGAGCGTGAAGGGGTGTACCGCAGCAGGGCCTGAGGGGGTGTGTTGGATCCAGGGGCCTGCAGCAGTGTTTTACGGATGCTACGGTGTGATGTGACTGGGACCCTTATGACTTGTGACGTGACGCGAACACCTCTCATCTGCTACCACTTCATTGGTGCCATTGAGAGGTGTGTATTCTAGCCTTTTCCATAGCGTATCGCACTCATGTATTACCAGCTTCCTACTCACAGTAGTTACAGGTTCTGATAGAGACATCTCAGCGCTCGCATTTCGGTTGAGCGCTTCCTAGATGCCTCGTCCCTGATGGGCGAAGCGATCCTCTGCAGCATTCTTCCGCGTGTCTAGCGCACTGAAGAGATGGCTAAGGGTTCCATTGCCTCCCCGTCCTCTAGGGCGGGACAGCCAGCAGCTCACTCTCCATAGAGCTGAGCGCTTCTTGCCAGCCCTCCCTTCTCCAGCCCTGGTGAAGCCCTCGCGGTGGGCTCCATTGTGATGCGGGTCTTTTAGGCCTCGCCAGGCTGGAGATAAGTGCACACATCGAGTCCGGTGCAGCTAAGTCGACAGGAGGCGCCGACTGAGGCCCTCGCCGCTGTCGCAACACTTCAGCTAACGGCCTTGTCGCCCGAGGCCGGTGTGCCATATGAAATATATTTGACAAGAACATGCGCGCAAGCCCAATAAAGAGTAGTCTCCCTAGTCAGACCAAATGATCAGATTTCGTTTTTCTAAAAAAAAAAAAAAGACGAAAAAGACCTGATATATGGTCTGATTTTACTCGCGCTATGAAAGCCATAGGTGGCCCTTCCGGATTAGGTCGACCCAAAGTGGACGTTCCCACGATCTCCCCATCACGACGCGTCGAGTCCCTCATCTGCGGCGCGTCGACACAGCGCGCTAGACACCACAACATGGCCGAGAACTTGTAGAATTTCAACTGGGAGGTACCCGACACACCTGCTGCCAGAAATCGGCCTCTCTCTTCCGCTGCAAACTGCACCCCGCCACTGCAAAATCCACTGCAATTATCGGTCGGGGCGGCGTTTCCTGAGCTCAACCTGGACCCAACCCGCTTCTATTCAGCTCCTATTCAATTTGGCACAATTCGGACCCCTGCTGCCCCTTCAGCTACTCAAAGTGATGGCTTCTTTGTAATAGCTATCATGACTAAGATGGACAAGAACAGGTAACCAGTCTTGCTGGAGCCGGTCGGCGTGGATGCTACGAGGTCGACGCACGCAAGAACCTTGCAAATTCCGTCCATTTGGTAGTGATGCGGCTCGAAATTGGGCAAAACATCAAGGAGGATTTTACAGGCCAATTCGATGCCCTCTGGGGAGTAGAAGTGAAAGGCGAAGGTCCCATGGCATGCCAGAAGAAGTAGGAGCAAAAGAGTGGGGCTGACGGGGCTCATGAACGCAGAGATGCGCGATGTCGACGAGACGCGGCGTTAAAAAATGGTCGTGTTTGGCATTCCTGTGCTGATGCCAAGCCATCATTTTTACGAAGGGCCACCTACGGTATGACAGGCGCGAGTAAGACTAGACTAAATAAAGAGTGGCAAAGAAATTCAAGAAATAAATATTCAAGGCTCATTAGTAATCGGTTATGACTAATGATCACGGGATCACAAATGAGTCATAAGGAAAGTGATTCAATCAAAATGAGTCAGAGTGAGTCAGAATGAGTCAAAAGAAGCGCGCGCTTCTTGAGGGAACTAGATTCTATATAAGGAAACACCAGGAAGCTATATAAGGAGGAGCGAATCTGCAGAATGGAAGTAGTTTTTACCACTCACGCTCTGTACTAGGTAGATCACTATTGACTTCCTTGCCGCTTTTGTCCGAATTCTTGAGTTCTTGAGCCTATTTCGAAGTCTGTCAACTGATCTGTTCCAACCACCTGACCTGACTGCAGAACAAGCCGCAGTTGCCGTTACAGAGACGCTTACGTTCGCTTCCGATTACGTAAGCCACCTGTTAGTTAATTGAATTCACGCACCGTTTTCCTTTAATAAGGAGATTTGTTGAGGCATTAAGGACACTTGAGGATTTTGAGAAATAAATACATTTCTTGAGTCTTTAAGAGGAACTTAAAATCCATCGCACACCGGAGCTCCATTGATATCGTATCTCGAGGTGTGGCAAGAGCAGTTCTACAGGTGCTCAGCTATCTGGCGGGTCCGGGGGTGTTGAGCACCTAGTCTTCTATCGTCCACATCGAGGAAGCAAGTAAAAGAGTAATCGATTAGGTAATATGTGATCGCGGAACAATCAGCCGGTAGTCTACTACGGGTATCGTTCTATATTGCATTCTCAAAAAACAGTAGCGCTGGGCCGCGTCCATCATGTAAGTATGTAACGTCACACTAGCGAAGGTCGGCTAAGGAGATCTGATGGGATTGTTCTTATTCCGAGCAGACGGAGTTGGGGAAATAAGAACCCTTTCTGGGACAAGTCTCACTAGGGGTATCTACGAGGAGCTGGAGGCCAGGGGAACATTACCTGATGGTCAGCGATGGCGGGGGAGGACCAGGGACAACAGGAAATAGAACGAACGACTCGGTATCAGTCAGCCAAGAGACTGAGGGTTTCAAACCCCTAGGCTGACCAACGCTGTCCGAACAAACATCACGATCGTCCTGTTCACCAACCAATGGCAATTTGCTCGCGGAAGCCCTTCCGATGGATAAACAGCTGAGGAAGGGGAACTCGGGCTATTTTACTAATTTCTATTTCGTTCTTGGACTTGCATATGATTTTGGGGTTTGTATAAGTAGTCAGGACATTATCTTGAGTAGGGTACAGAATCACCTGTGTACTAGTAGGCTGAATGCTTGCGATTGGGCTATTTCTGGGGTTGGCTCAGTGTGTATTGTTGTTGGACTTTAACATCGGGAAACCTTAAGTTGGAATAAGGAATAGGGTATTGGAAACATCTTGGACGTGATTGAGGCTATCTAGCATCTGGGAATCGAATTGTGTTTTGGAATCAGCTACCGTCTTCGTCATCAGCTATCATCATCGGCACTTGGGAAATAAGCTACGGGCTTTCTATCATTTGGAATTGTTATATCATCGACCTATCTGAGGTCTCCTGCACATCATTGGACAACACCACCACCACCACCACCACTCTCAACACTTGCTGTCTCATAAGCTGCGAAGGTTTTAAACCATCTTATTTCCACCGCTCAATTATCGCTCAGGTCAATTCCTGGTGATATCTTGTAGTGAAGGTTCATCTTCCTAAGGGAACCACATACCTTCCCTTCAACCTTGTTAGGACCTGTAAAGGGACTACCACTCGTCTGAATCTTGGCTCTTGCGCTCGCTGATCGGCCTATTTCCGATCCTCATCTTATTTCCGTAGGCCTCACCGCTTATTCCGGAAAGACTTGGGTTGTATTTGGGTGATAAGTGTGTTGTTTGGGTTTAGGTTGGAGCACATCGTTCACCGATCAGGGAGAATCTGAACTGCTGAGGTTGCAGCGCGGCTCCATGCTCATCAAGGCCAAGAGGCGGCCGAGACCACATGTTTGGAGTGCTCAACCAGGGCCGGACATCCTGTTTGAAGTGGGGCTGAGCCCGAGCAAGAAGATCCTGAGGTGGACAAATTATGCCAGAGGGCGGGTTAAAAGCAGGTACTTGCCCAGGTACTTGGATTGGAATGATCGCGCTGAACTGACACGAATGACAACGATTCTGTACCTCGGGGGTAGGAATGAGACAACCATAGGACATTGAGAAGCCAAATCAGGTTGTTGATAATACTGTTATATCTGTGTCGGACAGAAGGCGTGAAACCGGCCGGTTGTATAGAAGAGCGGCCAGATGAACGGACGTCGGACGAATAGGGCCAGACGGATTGGTCTGGATGCAAGTCATACCACAAAGGTGAGTGGGTACATCAACTAACTTGGCCACGAAGTCAAAGGAGGAGAGAAGTTGGACGATGGAGCAATGCGAGGGCAAAGCACATTAATTATCAACTAAAGTTACACTCAGAGTAAAATATTTATAGTAAATACGGAGATTGTCCAAATGTAGATAGAAGTAAGGTAAAGACAATAAGTATTGCTGAAGACAATAAATACAATAAGAGGAAAGCATGTGTGCATAAGCCACAAGATCAGAAATGGGAAACACTCAGTAATCCTTCATTGCGTGAAAACCCCGTAGGCATGTGCCAATGGACAAGACCGGATGCATCAGCAAGTTGGTCAGATGCATGCCCAATGTACGGACGACGTGTCCAGACGGATGGAGGAACAGATTGGAGGATCTGGAGATGGACAGATGAAGTGTCTGGACAGGCCAGACGGTTTCCGGATGTGCACGGGCATGACAAAACATATTAGCCACTTTGCGTTGCAGCCATTGGAGCCATACCATGGCAAAATGACGTTGCGATGCTCGATGGCTCCACCCGCCAAAATTAGCCACTGGTGGCTGCCACAGCCATCTGACATCATTTTTGGCAGGTGGAGCCACCAGACAACGCAACGTCATTCAGCCATTGGATGGCTCCAATGGCTGCACCGCAAACTGTCTATTTTTGAAAGTGCTCTTCCTTTGCTTACAGCAATGACTTGGAGGTGACTTTGAGCTTTCAACCATGTACGTACAATTTCTTTGGTGTCCTCACAGAACACTTATTCAATACTGATTACAATACGAGATAAGAGGTAAAGTGGTACAAGTATTTTGTGGGAACTCTGATACAAACATCACTCAACTAAATCTATTTCTGTTTCTCTGAATCTTCAAGTTGTTGGGCCTTTTGATGCTCTCCTAAGTGGGAGTATGTGATAGCCAGATTGTATCTAGCAAGCAGCGTATCTGGATGAGTGTCACCCAGACTCTGTGTGCATTTTTCCATCACAGTAATCTCGAGGTCTTTGGCATTCTGATAGTCCCCCCAACTGCCGATATGTGATTCCGAGATCGCTCATAGCAGAGATTGTGTCTGGATGGTCTTCACCCAAGATTTGTTTGTGTTTCTCCAGCACAATAACCTCGAGGTCCTTGGCATTCTGATATTCCCCCAGCTGCTGATATGTGCTTCCGAGATTGCCCATGGCAAGGATTGTGTCTGGATGACCTTCACCCAGGAGCTGTTTGCGTTTCTCCAGCACAATAACCTCGAGGTCTTTGGCATTTTGATAGTCCCCCAACTGCCAATATGTAATTCCGAGATTGCCCATGGCAGAGATTGTGTCTGGATGGTCTTCACCCAGAATCCGTGTGCGTTTCTCCAGCACAATAACCTCGAGGTCCTTGGCATTCTGGTATTCCTCCAGCTGCTGATATGTGCTTCCGAGATTGCCCATAGCAGAGATTGTGTCTGGATGATCTTCACCCAGGATCTGTTTGCGTTTCTCCAGCACAATAACCTCGAGGTCTTTGGCATTCTGATAGTCCCCCAGCTGCTGGTATGTGCTTCCGAGATTGCCCATAGCAGAGATTGTGTCTGGATGATCTTCACCCAGGATCTGTTTGCGTTTCTCCAGCACAATAACCTCAAGGTCTTTGGCCTTCTGATAGTCCCCCAGCTGTTGATATGTGCTTCCAAGATTACCCATGGTCCAGATTGTATCTGGATGGTCTTCACCTAGGATCTGTTTGCGTTTCTCCAAAACAATAACCTCAAGGTCTTTGGCATTTTGATAATCCCCCAGGTGTTGATATATGCTTCCGAGATTACCCATGGCAAGGATTGTGTCTGGATGGTCTTCACCCAGGATCCGTTTGCGTTTCTCCAGCACAATAACCTCGAGGTCTTTGGCCTTTTGATAGTCCCCCAACTGCCAGTATGTGATTCCGAGATTGCCCATAGCAGAGATTGTGTCTGGATGGTCTTCACCCAAAATCTGTTTTGCGCTTCTCCAACACAATAACCTCAAGGTCTTTGGCATTCTGATAGTCTCCCAGCTGCTGATATGTGCTTCCGAGATTACCCATGGCACGAATTGTGTCTGGATGGTCTTCACTCAGGATCTGTTTGCGTTTCTCCAGTACAATAACCTCGAGGTCTTCAGCATTGTGGTGATCCCCCAGTCGCCAACATGTGATTCCAAGCTTACCCATGGCATGCAGTGTGTCTGGATGATGTTCGCCCAGGATCTGTTTGCGTTTCTCCAGCACAATAACCTCAAGGTCTTTGGCATTCTGATACCTCCCCAGTTGCTGATATGTGTTTCCGAGACTACTCATCACAGTGATTGTGTCTAGATGATCTTCACCCAGGCTCCTTTTGAACATCTCCAGGACTTCTTCCAGCATCTTTGCAGCTTGTCTATATTTCCCAGATTCTCCAAAAACCAATGCATAATAATGTCTGAAATTCAGAGCTAAATCTATGCCACTCTGTAAAGCCAGTTCCAAGTGTGGGCATAATACTAGGCTCGGCAATACACCGTCCCACAATGGGCGTTCTGAGCTTGTCATGCCAAGTACAGCTCCCACAGTAGTCATGCATTCATTGGGATTGGAGATTCTTGCTCGACCCCAAGCATGTACTAATGGATGAACAGAGAAATATTTTGTCTCTTCATCAAAGCTAATTAACGAATAGGATTGAAGCTCATTTGTGATAAACACAAATTGCAAAGGATCCCAATTACCAGTTGGCCCGGAAAAAACACGACAGAAATTCTACAGGCTGCTGTAATTCTTCTTTGGATGGGCCACCAGATTTGAATTTGTACCTAGATGCATAGCGAAAGATTTCTTCTGTGATTCCATTGCAGTGTAGGAAAGAACAATGCTGTAAGAGCATAGCGGCTGGTGGGCTGAGTTGATTGAAGCTTATTTCCCAAGTGGTATACACTGTCCATGGATAATCATCATCAGATTGAGCAGCCTTTTCGCTCAGTAGTCGTGTTTGGTTCTCCCTATAAAGACCCAGATAGCTGCCAAGATTTCTGGATTTCAATATAAATGCACCAGCTTGAGCAATTGCAAGAGGCAGATAGTGTAACACCTAATGGATTGTTGCTGTCAGAATTCAAAGACCCAGGCTCAACTGTCTTACCTTTACAACTTCTGCTGCAATCTGTTCTGTGAGAGCTGTGGCCTTTTGTCCTGCAGTTTTGAGCAACAAGGCCACTGCATCAGCCTCCTCCATATCTGAAACAAGAGAGTGTGATCCAGCATGAAAAGATAGCTCAGGATTCCGAGAGGTGATAATAATATTCCCATGATCACATTCTGGAATCAAATCATGCAGATTAATGCTTGGATTGTCTGCATTGTCCAAGACAAGAAGCCATTCTTGGGCATTGCTGGTCAACCATAGCAAGCCATCTCGCTGAGAATCACCAAAGTCTTTCATAATAGCTATGTTCTTGAGGCCTGTATCAATAGTGGAGATGGTACTGGTGTCAATGAAAAAGATATCTGAGAAACTAGAGGAGAGTCAACAAATATTTCAATTGGATAATCAAACTCACCCAGATGATGAGTCCTTGATAAATTTCAAAGTAATTTGGGTCTTTCCAGCACCTCCAAGTCCATGTAACAGATAAATCTTTTGAGTTCCTATGCTCGAACTGAAAAAATCTTGCATTTTATCGAGTATTCCTTTTCTGCCCTGAAATTTCCTTGATGGCAATGAACACTTGATGCCAATTTGAGCTGCTCGGATTTTGCTTTGTTGTGATGGCTGCTCCGAAGCAAGTGTAGAAAGATTTAGCTGTTGCGTGGTGATATTGAATGTAGGACCAAAGCCATCGCCACCGCGGCCGCCAGTGGCACCCTCAGAGTGTCCCTGACCCCCAGGTCCCCCTTGGCCACCTAACTGAAATGAGTAATTATCTCAGACAAACTAGATTTTCTCCCCACCGGTAATGCTCAGCCGCAGTGGCTCGGGATTCTCCCGTGTAAGCATAGTACACTCCACTTGTTGGAAGGAAAGCATAGATGTTTGCTGTGACATTTCAGTTCCCCTTGAAGGTTCCACCCGAGTAAACTAGTGGTTGAAGAATGGCGGAGGACAATCAGAATGGACGGTGCGGAAGAGGTGAGGCAAGCACAGCCCCACAGCCAATGCTTCTCAAGTTCTCATGCTAAGAAAGGAAATAACGTCCCAAAGGAAAAATACAACGGGCGGTTTGCAGTAATTTCGAAAATTTTAGAATGTTACAGATATACAAGGTACAAGAGGGCGGGGGACCGCGAAGTGGTCCCCCACTTCGGTTGAAGTGCAAGCGAACCCCTGTGAGTGACGAAGACGTTATGCGCGCATTTCGTCCGCCATTGTAGTCAATCTTAGTGCCGAGGCAGTGTCTGTCAGAGGTTGTTGGAGAGGTGACGGAAGCAGCCTTGTTGCCGGAACGCGGCGAATGCTTCGGCACGGTGGATTGTTCGAAGGGTGATCGTTAAGTGAGACAAGCGGCTGCTCGGCCGCTTCGCGGCCTCGCATCCCCTCCCTGAAACTCTCTCGGCAGCCTGGGAACCTGGTGACCACCGTATAAACTGCGCTTTCCATAACTCTGGGGCTGATTAACCAGAGCGGACTTTAAAAGCTTCGGACAGGCTTAATTTTATAAAGAGTAGGATAACAGCAGCTCACGGCAAGAGCGGAGAATAAGCAGAGCTTAAAAAGCTCCAGACAGACGGACACACGTTACTTTATCACAAGAGCGCCACGGGCCGCTCCGCGGCCCACCACTTCGACGAAAGAACTTGAACCAGGAATAAGCTGAGGTTTGGCACAACGGGAAACGAAGATGTCAACCAGTGCCTCATTGTTGTCAGAATTGGCGCCGAGGCGGCGTCCGGCAGAGGTTGTTGAAAGGGTGACGCAATCAGCCGTGACGGCGCAGATCGGCGAATAGTTCGGCATCTGTTGATGCTTTCGTCCCGTCTCGATAAATGAATAACGGCAGCGGATGGGACGGTCGAGCATCAGTGGAGAGTGGAGCGGAGGTCAAAGGCTTCGCACGGACAGACAGGCTTAATTTTACCAGAGCGTGGCGGGCCGCTGCGAAGTTCGAATAAGATCCACCACGATAGCCACGAACCCTCGATGACTTCGGTCTTCAAAAAGCCAGTCGAAATGGTCGGTCTACGTCATGAATTGTTGGAACTTCCTGGAAATTGTTTTGATATCTTGCTTCTGGCCGATGATTCGGTTCATGGTTGAGGGCTTGATGCAGCGGCAGCGTATAGAGTGAGTCCCAGTGTTATGTCGCTGCGGTTCGAAACAGGTCATAGCCTTGAGGATTCGGGTGAGATTCCGGAGATGGAAGGCGTTGTTGCGAGAAATTGAGACAGAGCTTTGAGGACCATTTGAAGGAGTTCGAGCACCAATGTTGGCTGGAAGATCATGAGACGAGAGCCCTTATGACTTTTATTGCTGGCGTGAACAACTGAGTTTGCGGATGATCGATGTTCTTGCGCTGATTTGAGACAGATATTCGAGGATAGTTTGAACCGTTTGAGGAATTGACGACTGGAGGGCTCTTGCAGACGGCTTCAAGATCGCAGTATATAGGCCAATTCTGAAGCAATAGGAGCATCGCTGGTAGCAAGGGGCAACCGAGATTCGGAAAACAGATACAGGGTCGAAAAGTTTTTTTCGGCCTTGAGTTGGACCCCTCCCCTCCCCTCTTTCCATATAGTGAAGGTATTTCCCACCCCTGATGGCGGGCCGTCTCGCCGGCCACACCAGCTCGCTGAAATGAATAAATTTGAAGTTGTGGTCATATATTTACATTGTTCGCGATGATTTCACACTTTCCCAACACACTAGAGCCTTTCATTCGCCCTTGCGAGCTCAACAAGACCGTGTTTGAGGATGTTTGATTTCTGATCCAAACTTTGATCTGCTGTTCCCGAAGCGGACGAATTGTTCGAGTTGGGTGCCAGTGGGCAGGCAGACTACTGAAAACCACTCTGGTACTGGTACACTCCCCAACACAGATAGAACATAAAAAACTCGGTTTTGAGAGCTCCTAAGGCTGTTGAGTAAGTGAGCCTTCTGGTCCATGTTGTAGACATTCTCGATGGGGATTTCATGCTTCTCGACGAGGTCGGTGAGCATGTCGAAGAAGCGACTGACGACAGGCTCATTGAATGCCTTCGCGCGCTTCGGATTGAGGCCCGAAGAGGTGTAGAAGCTGATGGAGGAATGCCGTCTAAGGAAGCGGTAGACCCAGTTACGGCTCGGTTTGTTGTGGAGTGGATGTTGGGCGCGTGCACGGATGGTTTTTTTTGCACAAAGGAACACCGAGGTGGCCAAGGTGCTCAACCCATTTGAAAAGGACACGTTCTGTAGAGGGGCTGAGGAACTGCTGGGCCTCTCGAGCCTCGCCACGGGACTTGTGAATATTCTTGAAGCGAGCGTAGAGAGTAGCATAAGCAACATTAATATCGCCAGCTGCCTGCTTGATGTTTGGTAAGGCTCCAACCGTTTCCGTTTATAAATGTTTATACACGGTTTTAACCGTTTTCGTTTCCGTTTAGTTTACCTCTGGGGTCAAACAGTTTACAGACAGTTTTTACACAGTTTAAATGGTTGATTAATTTCAATCACTTACAGTGGATTTGCTGGTGCACATATTAGGAAGTCTTGCTTTCAGAAATGTCTCTGGGGTCACTTATGGTCCCCCAGTCCACTCACCTGATGCTACTGGCGCTGGAGCCCTCGACCGGCGCATGGATTCCCAATGCGGTAATTGTTCATATGATTGACAGCTCGGGCGGGCTTGATGCGCCGCTCGCGCTCTCATCCTCACCTTCAGTCTCCAGCAACCTGAACCTGAAAATCATCCCAACACCCATCTTTCTGCCGTCCTTATCTCTGATAGTTCCGTCAATTAACTTATTACTTCACAAGTGGCATCAACACCGGCACCATTGAAAGTGAATTGTATGATCTCAAGTTACTGTGAACTGTTCTTGCAAGTGGACCTTTTTTTCAACCCAAATTGCTTCATGCCGTCAACTCAGGAAGTAAACTGAATCAGAATAAAAGCCTGGTCACCCAATATGTGCATGAATTTGGATACCTAGAAAAAATACCGTTTGTAAACAGTTTTAAACAGTTTCAAACAGTTTATATACCATTTCCGTTTAATTTACCTGCCTCTGTAAACGAAAACTAAATGGTTGGAGCCTAAGTCGCGTTAGAGGAAGAAATCAGGAAGGGAGGAGTGTCCGAGTAGGAAGAAATTACCCTAGATACAGTTCGTGAATAACACAGGCAAGGGCGAAGCGCCAGCGAGAAACAAGGAGCGAGGTTCGGCGACGGGTGCGTTCGGGACAAGGATGGAATGGACACGTGGCGTAGCTGTCAAGGCGTTTCCTAATTGGGACTCTGACCCCGCCCACACCTGCACTTTCTCTTGCTTTTCTCGAGCTGTTTTCTGGCCTGAAATGAACACACAATCAAGGCATCCTTGTTCTCTGTCTGGAATCCATCCAAAGATGACCTGTTCTCGCGTGCGACTCCAGACCTGCAATTCAAGCCTTTCTTCAACGGCGTAGGTGACCTTCCTGCGATGCACCACGCTGTGCATTTCCGATGACCTGAGGCATCGCGGTATGTGGATACTTTTATACGATTATTTGCTCTTGATCCTATAACCACGATGCGTATATCTAGCCACCCTCGTCCCCGTGTCCTATCCGTACTCACGCACCTCCTCCGCACGTTCGTGGCGTCAAAGCGGACGGCGACGTACACGGTGACTCCCCACACTCCCCCGAATGACACTGCGGATGCCCAAATGTCGTCGTCAAGATGACCCTAGATGCACTTGTGCCGCTGCGGGGGCAGGAAAAGAAGAGGAAGAGTGAGTCGAGCGCTGGTGATAAGAATTTACGTCCCCCGTCCTTTCCTTTTGTCTCCTCACCAATGAATGAATCTCCAGGACCCACGGTTGATTCCACTGGCTCGCGACAACGCTGTCCTGTTGGATTAGACGATAAAATCTGTCTTCGATCGTTCATTTTCTGCCTTCACATCCTTGCCGATCTTTCGTCTCTGCGGTTGATTCTACTATCCACCCTGGCCGTTGTAGGCCCTGAAGATGATTTTTATCCGTCTGCATAGTAGCAAACCATTGGAGCTGGATTTTACTGTCGTTTGATGCTTTCCCCCTTGTACCGCACCTGGGGAATAACTGGTTGAGTGTTGGTCGGATTTCAGGTGTGTTTTATTGACCTCTATTTCAACCTTACTGACCTGTTTCCTACTCGTTATTAGCGGACTGTGATTCATCCATCAGCAAGTTTTCACTTGCCTCGCTCCTATTCAGAATGGCTGACTCTGGTGATAGGCTCAATGCGGTTCCTGGTTGAAACCCAGAAAGGGTTTTGTTCCAATTCGTCGGTACGCCTCGGTTATCTTCCTGCTTTCAAAATATTTATCAAGATCTTCAGAACTCACTGGACCTGACCTCTCGGATGCGCGGTTACAGTACAGGACTCCAGGTGCGTCTGCATTCAGTGCGGGTCGACGTGAATCCGACTTATTAGCCTTTCAGACCGCAATGATCTATCCACGGCTATTCAAGTACATTCATGCATCGTTCGGTTCATTACTAACCTTCCTTCTCTTCAATTATTGACACTTGGCTAGCTTCAGTCCACATGATCAAGTGCGTCGCGTCTAATTAACTTGAGGCTTTATTTTCCTGAGTTGCATTTTGACTGCATTACATCGTGCGTGCACCGGGCTGGGCTGTAGCATCGGATGGAAAGTGTATTTGGGTGTGTAGATTCTCGGTTCAATTCATGCCACTTGCCTTGGATCTTAGTCTCAGTACCAGCCTGCCACGACATTCCAATCTGGGAGCCCTGTCGTGACAGTCTGGGATCTAACCGGTCGCTTAGCCGGACCCTTGCGCTATGATTTTCGCGATTTTGAGTGCCTAGCATACCATGTTCTCCGCCGATTTTGATGTGGGTTTTGCTGCAATAAAACATTTAAATTCAATTCAAACGTTTTTGCCTACTCAGAATTGTGTTTGGATCCCCTTGAACGCAGTAAATGGTACTGGAACATTGAGCTGTGGCACTGCTGACTGTGTGAAAACCATGTTTTGGCGAGTCCGTAAAAAGTAACTTATGAAAAGTAACTTGTGCGGAACTTGCCCCTTTCGGCAGGCGTGCCGCAAGTTAACTTAAGTTTTCCCACGGGCTCGAAACTAACGGGTGCGGGTCACCCAACTAAAATTTTCCGATAATCCCTTTAAAACACCTCTAACTGTACTCATATTGGCCTCAACTGCATGTAATCTTTAATTATGTTGTATATAGCTGCCGAAATCCTCGGAGTCAACTGAACTGGTTGTTATCAGTGCCACAGAGAGCGGCAAGTACACAACTGGCAATGGACGAGTCCTTTATGGATAGGAACCCCAATAGCTTTCCAAAATTTGATGGTATAGGGCTGAAGGCCTCATCCGGCATGACAAGATCACCGGCACTAAGTTGTTGCTCAATTGGGAGGGTTGATTTTAGTGAACAATCCTGGCAATCTGATCCTTCTCTGAACAGAAATTCAAGATTTTTAATCATTAAGGCTATTCAGGCTCATTTGGTCTTATTACCCGGTCCCCACAGCAGGGGTATTATATGCTCACTATTAGCCTTGACAATAGCATAATTTGTGCATGATGAACATGAAATGGGGGAAAGAAGTTGATATTGGCGGGACAGCTCAGAGAACAACATTATACAGCCACAGGACACTTACATATATAACATAAAAACTCAATATACTTTCTCCTGTGGCCCATCGCACACCTAAGCCAACAAGTTGTCGGTGCTTGGCTCACGGCTGCCTCGGCATCCTTGCTAACTTAAACGAGAAGTTGAATGAATGTTGAGCAAGATAACTTGAAGTTCAGTTTGATTTATTGTAAGTAACTTGAAGCTAACTGCACGTTACTTCAAGTAACTTGCAGTTAACTGTAAGTTACTTACAGTTGACTTGCAGTTAACTGTAAGTTACTTACAGTTGACTTGCAGTTAACTGTAAGTTACTTACAGTTCACTTACGCTAACTTGTGAGCCAAGTTAGATCAGAAAAAGTAACAGGCCATCAGATGGCATCAAGTTACCGCCAAGTTCGCCCGTTCAGCCCAGTTGAGGCAAATAAATGCTTGAGGAGACATGTGGGAAACATTTATTGGGATGCACCAGGATAATATGACTGCAATTGATGTCTATTGCCATCCTAGGTCACCCAGCATGCCTCTCGCAGCTGGCACCGGTCAATTCTTTCACCCATTCACCAATGGAAATATTCAAGCTCATCTAGTGAAGCATACACAAAACTACACAAAACTGGAAGAAGGGTGAATCACGATTCATTGTCCATGCCCCTGCCCCTGCCTCAATCGTTTTTGTTCCCCCGCACCTTTGGGGATCTTGGAAGAGCACGGTTCTGGGACCTCATCATCTCCCGGAGTTTCCTCACGCTCCTCTTTTCACTGTGACATTCTTTGGACTGAGCTTCGATGTCTGACTCCACAAGATCAACATCCATTGGGGTGTTGGAGACAGGGCTCGATGCAGGGGTTGTGGGCTCGTCGAGAAGAAAGTGATGGAGTGGTCGTTAGGGGCAAAATGAGTTTCTAGCTGTACCCCTCACCCTGAGAATCACAAGCAGTTGCCAGCCAGAAGCTCGGGGGAATGTGGGCAGCAGCAGACTTCAACAGCTGGACTCCAATTTGTGAGAGACCTCGGGATGATTCATATTGGAACTGTTATTGAGGGAGGCGACAATCCTTGAGGGTGTTCCGAGCACAGGAAAGATTAACATGTAATTAACTTATTTCACCTGTGCTGAACTTGAAGTTCACTTATCTGTGTGGAACTTAAACTTGCGTAACTCTACAGGTAAATATAACAGGCCCTGCCAAAGTTAACTGTAAGTTACTTGTGGCAATGCCCGTTAGTTTTCAGAAGTTACTTGTAAAACCATTGACTCCAAGGTAACAAGTTAACTGAAGGTAGCCCAAGGTGACTTGAGTTAACTTGAGCTAACTTAAGCTAACTTGCGCGCGAAGTTAGACGAAGTCAACACGAGCAAACTAACTTATGCCATCAGATGGCATCAGTTACCCCCAAGTTCACCGGTTTCTCCAAATTGAAGTTGAACAACCCAGTCCTCTTCATACACTCCAAAGTAACAAGCTTACTGAAGTTGTCAAAGCTAACTTAAGCTAACTTCCGGGCCAAGTTAGACCAAGTTAACACGAGTAAACTAACTTATGCCATCAGTCACCCCCAAGTTCACCGGTTTCTCCAAGAAGTTGAAGTTGAACAACCCAGTCCTCTTCATACACTCCAAAATAACAAGCTTACTGAAGTAGTCAAAGCTAACTTAAGTTAACTTGAGCTAACATAAGCTATAGGCCAAGTTAGACCAAGTTAACACAAGCAAACTAACTTATGCCATCAGATGGTATCAGTTACCGCCAGGCTCACTGGTTTCTTCAATAAACCAAGTCAAGTGTAAGGAACTACTTAGAATCTACTTTACCAACAGTTTGGAGGTATTTAGAATAGCTAGCAATTAAATAATGCCCCTAGGTCCCCCAGCCTCGCGTGCGTGAACGAGTGCTTCGCCATAAAACCCTGGCATCAACCATGACTGAAGGAGCCAAACTGTGGAACATCGAGTTCCAGTTCCCTGCCCAAACCTTTATCTCCCAGTGACTTGTGAAGCTTCTCTTTTGGTTTATACAAGTGTTTCGATGTCGTAGAGCCCAGCCAGCTGACTGCCAGCCACGCAATGGTTCAGTACAAGGTCAACAGACCATAGTCTTTGAACTCACATCCACTGCACTTGGTTGTTAAAAAACAGTGGTTCGGTTCCAGACGAGGCACAACGAACCTGTTTGACACTCATATTTACCATATTTACAGTGGAATCAAGCACCCCAGTGGCACAAAACAGCGCAACAGAGATCGTGAACATTAACATGCAATTAACTTATTTTACCTGTGCTGAACTTACATTAACTTATTCGTGCGGAACTTGTGCTTATGCGGAACGGTGCGGGTAAATTTAACTTGCCCCGCCACAAGTTAGCTACAAGTTACTTGTGGCAGGGCAAGTTAGTTTACATAAGTTACTTGTGCAACCATCCAGGGCTCCCAGATTGGGACGTCGTGGCAGGCTGGTACTGAGACTACTTGGATCTTTAGTTCGGGGAACTCCCCAAGTTCAACTTCATCAGTCGTGCCAGTCCTCTATAGGCCCCTTGCGGCCTCAACGGCGCTCTCCACTTCACCCAAATGGATGCCGACAGTGGTGTTGCCAAGTCCAACGGATCCAACAGGGCCGGAGCCAAGTACGGAACGGGCTATTGCGACGCACAGTGCCCCAAAGACATCAATTTCATCAACGGAGTCGCCAACTCGCAAGGCTGGGCCCCCGTCCGAATGATAGTACGCCGCCACTCTTGTTGTCTTTTGTGATGGTGGAACTACTTAATCTCCCGCAGTAATCGCCGGCACTGCGAGTCGATTTTCATGTGTTTATCTGAACCGCTGAGGTTGACTCGCATCTTCTAGGGCCTCATGGGTGTGTGAGGATGGATCAGTGCTGAAATTCATGCTAACCCCCTTTGTTAGGAACGTACTGCCCTGAAATGGATGTCTGGGTACGTTGAAAGCCTAAGCTATCCATTACTGAACTCATAATAATTCTCTCTAGGAAGCGAACAAAGTTTGTTGAAACTAAATCACCGTTCTTGGCACTGTCTTCACTCGAAACAGATCTCCGCCATCCGGAGCGTACACCCCGCACACTTGTAGTACGTCTGGTCGATGTTTGTTCGCTAATCTGAACTCACCCTATCCTAGCCATTCTTGTCCGAAGCACCTGTACAGGGTCCGCTTGTTCGGCGCCGAAGTCGTACGAGGTCCACTCTTGTGAACATTCACAAGCTGATACTAATTTAACCGGGCTCAGGGAACCTGTGATCAGGCTAGCTGCGACTTCAACTCATACTTTGCATTATATAAAGAGCCAGAGGGTCAGGCCGTAAGTGGAATGGCACCGGGCAGATCTTGGGCGGAATGGGTTCAGATTTGGAAGGTGGGCCGGGGGTTGGTGTGTAAAATAAAATAATAAAATATCTGTTATTTCACTGTCCCTCCGGGGAACCCGTTGAACCCGTCGAAGCGGGACATTCCGGGCTTTCATTTGGACGGTATTTGTTTGGAACAAGATCCCAATGGAAGCACATCCTTCCGCTCCCATGATGCGTAGCTCACCCCAGCTCGCCGACTCCATGACAATTCTGTGGTCCACCCGATGTACTCACTCCAGCAAGGGGCGGCCAAAAATCACAAGGATCAACTGTGTTTGATAATTTCACCCCCATCATTTGCCGATCTTTTATAGAGATCCTGGGAAATTGAAGGGGGTACCAACTAGTTCTTGAACAAGATCGTGTTGGTAACTGCCAGGACTGTTCGTGCGCCAGATGATCATCTAATTGTTCCACTTTAGAACCACCGATCGCAGGAAAATTGATGGGAGTGTAAGTTTGGTGTAAGTACGTCACACATAGAGTTTGCATGGAGTAGGTCTGCTAATACTTGCTGACACCGTTCTCGTTCAGGTAAGGTGGACAATCCTCCCTTCTAGGCAGATTAATCTCGTTGCGAAGCGACCGGACCGCGAGAGGTATCTTGCTTCTAGAATCAGGGAACTGCCAGTCTCAAAATATCGGCCATCATGCACGTTATATATGGGCAGTATACGTGTGCGTGCCTTGACTGCATATCCCCGTCCTTTGGATCCTCACCAATCTTCCTCAGTTCGCCCTCCCTTCCTTTGTACGGTGACCCTTCTCTGGTACGATCGAGCGGGATGCGGGTTTCGATATTATCATGTCTCTTGCCCCTGGTCACCTGCCATTCAGAGCACCTCGGTCATTTCCAGAATAAGAATGGAAACGGAGTCTCAGCCCGCACCTCCGTCGCCACAACTATTTTGCGCACAGTACGTAGCAAGTGAACTGATCCAAACCATAGTGAACCGACGATTCCATTAGGCCAGCTCCTCCTCCTTCGGCTCCTTGTTATTCCCCTGCACCTCCCCACAAGGCATACAAACATGCTCCACCATTGCGTGTGCCGAGTCCACTGCTACTGCGACTACGGTGAATGCTGCTGATCATTGCGGAGTCCCCACGCGCTGGGGTGACTTTGATGGAAGGTGTCGCCCTCGGTCCATCACCACTGCGGGCCTCCCTAGCGGAGGTGGCTTTGGGGCTTTCGGCCCCTTGAGCTTCACCTTCCCCGGGTTTCCCGGAGATCTCAGTGTTTCGAAGTATGTGTGTGTTTGCTCTGAGGCAAATACTTCATGGGAACCTGTTTCAAGATCCTGCCTACCTCTTACTGCTTTCCCAAGTGACCGTAATGGTATCACTGACCCACTGCCAACCACTCCTTTCAGGTATGTCTTCCCGTCTACGACCCAACTCATGAGCTGAGAATATACACCCAGCTCTTCAAATCCGCCACAGTCGTATGGAACCCCGAGATTCTGGGAGTAAATTACCTGACACTCACCTAAGTCTACAACCAACCGGCGGTTCAACCACGGTGCCAGCAACACAAGCTAAATCGGAGTGCGCATTATCCCCATTGCGGACAAGCTGATACATGTACTAACGTCCACAAAATTATGCAGTTCGGGACTTCCGGGCGGTCGCAATGCAACGTCCTGCCCGGAGAACCCACCGTATTGAGGTGCGTATTAGCCCAGTGCGGCGTCGGACGAAAGATGTGTTGTGCTTACCCGAGGGAAATCATGCAGCCCGTCGACTACCCTCCACAGCGCGAGCCCCTCGACTTCTGTGCACAGCACCAGTAGTAGTACAACCTCCGTCCAACCAGTACCCCAAACACACAAGTGAGCAGCACCCTATTGCGCCGTAAGTTGCACTGATTTCCTACAGCACACATTTTTCAGCTGCATTGCCTGGCATCGTTGGGGCCCTGACCAGCGTGCTCTCCGTTGGCCTCTTTCTTTGTCTACGCTATCGCCGCATCAGAAAGCGAGATGTAACGGAAAGAAATCACCAGCGCATCATATCGCCTTTCGTACTCGTTGCCACACAGACGGGCGAGGTCCACCAGCAACAAGAGACTGAACTGCTAGCAGCGCAAGCAAAGATAGTCGATCTTCAAGATCGCGAAAGGCATGCGTCCAGGAGGAGCACGGAAGTGCGCCAAATGTTGTCGAGGCTGTTGGACCTGATATCCCTAATATCAGACCTGCTATCGGCTTTGACCTGATATCGACACACAGCCCCTTACCCAGGGATCACCAGAGGTGGAGGCACAGTTGGGCACGCATCAACGAGCTGGAGGTGAACACGGATCCGTGGTGATGAGCAGCACGCCCCGCTGATCACCGAATGCACTTGGTGTGAGGCCGCTGCTTTGCACGGCAGAACTCGTACTTAACTTTACTTTTTTTTGGTATAACTTTCCTAAATGACATGTATCAACTGCAACTTCAACTTCAATTTTATGTAAAACTGCGCCTCGGGTTCTGTTCAACTTGTCTCGACTTAACTCGAAGTTGAGTCGTCCACATCATTAGTGGCCTATTATATACTTCACTCAGCACAATCCTTCGGTTGACATTCCCGGTTTCTTCAATTCGTTTTTGTTTTCAATGAGGCATGAATGACTCGAATAATCAGCTGCAGATTCGGGCATCGAATACGTTATTTTGGTCAAGTGTGCGAACAGCCTGTACTCCAATCGAGTCGAATCGACTGGTGAGCCATCGGAATTGCATCCCATAATGGTCGATGGATTCTAGCTAGCCTGACTGACCTTGATGTGGAACAGCAGTAGTGGATGCTTGAATCCATAATTGAATCTCACTCAAGTCGCGAAGTTCTGGTTCTGAAAATCATTTGACGGACTACTGAGTACTTTAAAGAGCTACAAGCGGCTACTCGGCCGCTTTGCGGCCTCGCATCCTCTTCCTCTGGTGTGAACTGGAAGTGTAACAGAGATGGATTGTGCCTGTAAAATGTAATCAAAATAAGTTCAGTCCCTGAGTTTCAAAATAATTTCAACTCAGGGACTGAGCATTCAAGACAACCCATTTTACTGGACTTGCCGAAGCTGTACACATTGAGTGATGACGGGATTTTACGCGGCCGTGGCAGGCACGGCATGAGTGGAAACAGAGAGCTCGACGAAAAAGGTTAGAGCTGATGGCGGAGTTTAAAAAGGCTTCAGACACCCGTAATTTTAAAAAGAGGGTGATGTACTTGCTTACTTATTTGCTACGGGTATAGTATATCGAGATAGATACTGCTCAATGCTCATAGGCTTCCAAGCAGGTCTGGGAGCGGCGATGCAAGACGAGAAGGATTCCGGACAGCGCTCAAGGCTTGAAAGAAGTGCCGTCACCGAGAAGTGGGATGTTAGGAGAGGTTCAAGACCTCGCAAAGCACGAGCAATGGGACTGACTGTCTGAGTGTGACGGGAAGAAACTGAGGCGTCACAACGACACTGTGATCGGACGAGGTCGGATCTAATCGGCATAGTGCTGTCCATAATATGATATCAATACGACTTTTGTCATATCATATTATATTGATATCATATTAAGTATTAATAATATATTGAATAATATCAAAATAATAAGGGTTACTTCGCTCCTTTGGCAGTCTTTGCATCACGACTCAAGGGAATTATTACTATATGAGTTTCTCAACTATCCCGACACTCTGACAGTGTAATCTGGCTGAAATCTGTATATTTTCAACCTCGGCACTGCTTTTGATGGCGGCTTGATCGCACTGCCGAAAACGATGGGAGTGTTTCGGTGTGGAAGACAGGGGCTTAAGTTAGAAGGTGATTTTGATGAGATGCTTGGAAGCACCATAGACTCAACAAAAGGTCCAAAACACAGACTGACTGGATTACACCCACTACCATAGCCTCACAATATGATATTAATACACATAATATGGGCTGCTCCGTATTGTATCTGCATTATTCATAATATATTATTAATATATTACGAAAATTTCGTATTATATTAATGGACAGCACTAAATCGGCATCTTGATTTTCTTGGCCACACCCAACTTCAAGCCACACCACACTCCGCGATGAAGCCCGGTATCAGGCAGACGGTGTTCGCAGCAACAATTCATTGGACTGGCTGGCAGGCTCCTCAGGTCAACACCATCGCCGTGGTTTCCGTTTCCTTCTAGTTCGCCTCGAGGCGGCGCCGCACTATGAACCAGGACTTCTGAAGTGTATCTGAAGACACGACAATGGCTTGTTCTGATAATGAATCCTGTGAATTTATTTGAATATTTGGAGTTACAGACATCCGTGTGCAGAGTATTCGAGTGTTGATGCTACTCTTCCTCGCCAGAGCCTTCGCGAAACCCATCCGCATTCTGAATGAATGCATGGATCCATTCTATCGAGCTGATGTGTCCGTTCTGCTCAGCAGTTAATTCCAGATCAAGCCCAGATAGTACAGCAAAGCACACATGCAGCCGCTCAACCACTGTATGCATATTCTCCCACTGTGTGTCTTTGATCCCGGCGAAGCGGTAGATCGCATGCGTGATGTTCAGGTAGGCGCGCATGTCGGTCCCGCCGGTGGATAGGTACGGCGTGGCGATCGCGTCTGGCCAGAGGTGACTAATTATGCAAAGTCAATGAGATGTAGTTGATATCGAAGCCAGAGTGAGGAAGGAGACGCACAGCGATGTTCCGGCTAATATTCTGCGCAAGATTGAACAGTCAGTCTCGAGAATTTTGAATAGGGCTGTGACCCGTAGGCCCGTACCCGTAAACGGGTCCGGGTCGGGTATTTCCAGGCAGACCCGTACACGGTACGGGTTGCTACGGGTGTGCTAGAGGCCCGTACGGCCGGGTCCCGTAAGCGCATTGTGGCGCAGGGATCAACCCGTAAACCCGTATACGGTCGGGTATGGGTAACCCGTACTGCACCCGACCCGTAAGGTTCTTGCTCAAGAGGCGTCACGGCCGGGTCCCGTACCCGTACGACGGGCCGTGAACCCGGCGCTCACGGTTACGGTTCACAGCCCTAATTTTGAAGAGTGAAGGACTCAGTAAACACCTCCATGCATCCCCCGTCGTGGGCGAAACTGGCGATGCTTCCGCACCGCCAGGACTTGAGAGCCTCAGGTACCGCGTCGCCCCCGCAATATTCACTGCGTTCCCACCCTATGTAGACGCACCCACGTCTACGTTGATTGACATGTGCCGACATGCGGCGATCTTCGGCTACCTACGTCTACACCGTGTAGATCACGGCCCTTCGGCGCCGTTGATTGATGTTCGGCTACGTTCGGCTACGTCGGGTAGATGCACTGCATCTACCCGTCGGCTACTAGCTGCGTGTAGACGCACGTAGACCCACTTCGCTCAACTACACGATGCAGCCATCTTTCTGTTAGGTGAGTGGACAGATGTAGATTAATGTAGATATAGGTAGACTAATGGTGTAGACACACGTAGACACAGTGGTCTGTCTACCCTTCATCTACGGGGGTAGACAGACCTCTACATGGGGTTGGAACGCAGTGAATCGGCTCCTCACCGAAGTCTGCTCCGATGTCCCGCAATGAATATCCACAGCGAGATGAGACGATTTACTGCACGCACCGACACACTGAGGTTGAAATTCGCAGCCTCCGCCGTAAGGAGCTTGATGTATCGTTCGTGAACCCTGCGTGGACCTCGAATCAATATCGGCTGTCTCATGTATGGTTGAAATACTTACCGCGAAATCGAATCGTCAACAGCGACCCCATGGTTCACGATGGTGTGTGCCTCCTCGGGTAGAGCGTTCACTTTCACGTCTCGTTCGATTAGAAAATATCGTTCATCAATATCTTCGATGTGCAATAAATCGGAGTACACACCCCTGTACAATATCCACCGCCTGAGTCGTTCTGAGGCGACTAATTCGAAATCATCGGTTTGCATTACGATGAGAGGGAGTACAATAATTCACGCTGCGTACCCTGGACTCTGCTCCACCAAGATCTCCGCCGCAGCGGACCAGGTCCGCTGATCCGAAAGCGTATGTTTCAGGTTCTTGTCGATCTTGCCTGTCCATATTGTCAGTAGAGTACTCAGAATTAAATGATGCGAACTGCGACGCGGATAGAAGCAACACACCGTATTCCGGCAAACAGATTGCAAATGTTGAAAACGGTTCCTCAACGACGGGGTAACTGGCGACGGATGAGCCTCGACCGCGGCAACGAGAGCGGAGAGGATGCAAACCGCGGTGTGCGGCAGACTGGTGTGGGGTTGTAATTCATGTGGGGAATGAATCCCAGTGAAAATCCCCTATGCTGAATTGTGTTCAAAGATGCTCAGATGTGCTCGCCCAAAGTTGATCCGAATTGAGCATATTTCAGCGCAAAAATGAGACTATAGCATCTTCGCAATGTGCTGCCGTCTGCTCATTTCTGCTGATTTGTGTGCACTTCGTGCTCAGACCTGCTGTAGGCTGCTTAACATGTCCCGCTAAATACAGTGCTACTTTTTGATTGCTGCGCCCGTATTAATTGAAATAAATCATATTCTTCTACATACGACTACAAGGAGACTAAATTAAGCCTACACCAAGCCATTCCGCGCCGTCGTTCGTCCCTTTGTCCGCAAGTTCCCCCATGGTGCAATCTACATTGGCAGAGTGATTGCGTACAACGACCACTTGCCCTCGAGTGATTTCTCTGCACTGAAGATAACAGACTCAATCAGCATTATTGGTGACAGGAAACGAAGGCGACACGCATTACGTGCACATCGGCGAAGCCGACAGGTCTACACCGTGAGCTAATCAAAGCAACATCAGGAAGAACGAGAATGTGACGCGAACACCGAAGATAAAGATTATCCTCACCTTGTTCCGACGAACCTCCTGTCAACGCAGTGGTGTACCTTCTGCAGGCTCGAAAAAACGGCCCCTGTGTAGCAAGATTAGCGGTCGGTCATACGAACAGAGGTGAGGGAAAGGAAATGGGAGAGTGCAGACGTACCTCATGGACCCGACAATCTTGCAGCACTCTTCCATGTCCATGGCAGCTTCAAGCCAGTGCTAGACCGCCCATTTGCAAACTGCTACAAGGGTGAGCACAAGGTATATTCGTAGGGAGACAGGTGACATACCAGCACATACTCTCGGCACCTGACATGGTCGCAGTCTTCAGGGGCAGCGACAAAGCGAGTCGGAGAGGAAGATGCTCCCCTGCTGATCCACGTTCTTAATGTGCGCAACGCATGCGGTGTCTGGCAGCGACGAGCAGGGTAAAGGAGGAAGAGCAAGCTGGTCAGTATATCATGCCGCGAAGAGTAAATTAGATTGCGGACCGTGTAGTCCACTCGACAGCTTTAAGATCCAGGGCACGATAAAGCAGGTCTAGGGCACAGTAACACAGGTCTGTCTGATCAGGTGAAGTGGTGAAGTATGCGGTGGACCAAGGACACACAATCTGGTGGAGATACCGCGCCAAAAAGGCGCGCGTTTTCGGGACTGAATTTGAAGTGTACGGGCGGAAAGGTGTTAATAGGTGTATGTTGGATCCACAAGATCTCTAGACGAGGGCTAGAACTGGCGGAGAGAGAGGGCAAGGAGTGCAATGGTGGGGGTCAGAAGTAAGAAGGCGTTCAAACTCCGACAGTTCTCACCGTCGAGTTGCACTTGTACAAGACTTTGCGAAAATAATCCGAGCGACGGATTTGTGTAACTTGGTGCTCCGTGAAATTTCTGAGCTTTCAAGTGAGATTTGCACCGCAAAAACCGACGTCATTCCATCGAAATTGAAGTTTAGCAGGGTCGAGCAGCTCCAAGCACAAGTGAGCACAAGTTGAGCAGGTTTAAGCATATCTGAGCATTTCTGAGCATAGGGGATTTTCACTGGGAATGAATGAGTGACCAGGAGCGAAGGGAGGCAGACATAACAATTAGTGAAAAGTAGGAAGGGAAGTAAGCGATAGTGATGCATGGAACGCTAGAATGCACACCGGGGACGTTGACCGACACTTGTATATCCACGCTGCCTAGGAATAGGCTACATACGACAGGGGGAGCTGTCGTATGTAGCCTATTCTTATGTCTACACTGACAAGTTTTATCGGCGCAACCCCTCTGAAACCATCATCGCGTAGGACAAGGAGTGGAAGGCGGTCGAAGCGGCGCTACCTGTACTACGGAAAGTGCGGGCAGAGGAGAAGTATTGGACGGGGCGCGGACGCGAACGCAATTAGGTCGCTGCATCCCATTGCGCTTTTATAGACCCAATTTCCAATGTCGTGCTCATCCGACTACCTATAGCTACTGACTGGCTTTTCCCCGCTTTGTTATTCGCGCCATCTCACTTGCCCACTCATTCAGATACACTCTAGAATGAAGAGTATACTTACCTGGGTTCCATCTACTTATGACAGATCATCATTGACATGATCGCAATTTCTGGTACTGCTTGCGAATCATTTTTGTCTGCGCTGATTTCGAGTCGTTTCCGCAGGAACCATTCTTGGGTCGGGTCCAATCTTATCTAGGCGCCGTCTTCATCAAGTTTCAAGCCTCGTAGTCATTGACTCGTTGAGCCGCGGGAACAATGTTTTCTGCGTCAGAAAATTCCGCTTGCCTTCCATCATCGTGTGTGTCAGACCAATGCTCGCAGGTAGAATATATGGATACCAGGCTGGGTAGAATCAATCTTCTTGACTTCCTTCCATCTCGCACTGTGATTTCCTCTTTCCGGACCTGCCACGCTTGCAGGAAAAGGATTGCTTGTTTCCGCTCTCGGAGCCCCCATCTACAGTATGGCGCTGGTACCAAATGTGTTTTCTCATTATGCGCGCCGCCCTTGAAACCACTTTCAATAATCCCCGCTCGGCGCTTATGTGATCTCGCGCGACAACATGAATCAATCAAGATGGAACTCTACACGGGTCCGCTGAATGACCGCACTTTCACAGGTTATCTGGCTTCCCTACGGTTGCTCGACATTGCTATTTATATTCTGCACACCGGTTTCCCTGCCCTCGGAGTCTTCGACTGAAGTTCGCTTCCCCAACAGGTTAACCTGTTTTTTTTCGGAGTTCTGACAGATTATTGCGGGGGACAACAACAATGTCGGTTTCCCTGGAAAATGGTTGGGCCAAAAAGCGGCTGTGCATCGGAACCTGTACCAGATACATAGGCATGATCAACGCTGAGTGGCATATGCGAAATTTTCTCGGCAAAGCCTGTCTGTGCGTATGCCTGTGATCTTCGTCTCTGAACTCGAATTAATCTGTTTCTCTATCGGACTTCGGACAGTACATGGCCACAAGAAGAGATGATTCACTTCTAATACTCAGAATCTCGCCCTTTCAACACAATCCAGTCGATATTATGCAGATCATCTGTCATCTATATCGCACAATGTAACTCGCGTCTAGTTCACCAACACCGATGCTACCTGCCCGTCCCGCCTGCGCTGCGTTCCAGCCGTCCAAATGCATCCCACCTCAACACATATCCGATTGATGGAACCGCGCACCTGCCCCCCCAGCCACTTTGCCCCGCCGCGGGGGGCGGCGCGGTAATTACCCTGCAACCGCCGCAGTGCGCGTGCCCAAGATGGTCGTGCCATTCACCGATCAGACTCGTTTGCAGCCGATTACATGTGGGTTCCGACATTCATACTTCTAATTCGGTTTGAATACAGTGTTCTTTGCACAATGGCAACGAGTCCAGTGTGAAAGGCGAAAAATATGTTGAAATGACTTGAAAATTGGGCAGAGAAAAAAGAAAAAGGCCCGATTGTGTGACCGTGGAGAAAGCAAAAGTGCTTCCCAGTGGCCCTCGGATACAACGATCATGCCGCACATGCTAAGGTGCTCAAGAAGGCTCCTCAGCACTCCTGGTGGGTCGATGAGAGATATCTTGTCCATGACAAGAATCGCGCCTCGTCCGTAAGAGAACTTGAACGCGTCCTTGACCTTGCACTGCGTGATGGCGGGAGTAATTCTGAAAATGAACGTTCACAGTCCGCGCTTGACTCGAGTATAATATCTTCACTCACCCCCGATCGAAGCAGACAAGTCGACCTGTTTCGGCGTTCTGAGAGACAATCCATGTTTCTCCTTCCGCGGTTTCGCCACCATAGTATTCGATGGGATCAGGAATGTCGTATTTTTTCGCCTTTCCGTCAAGAAAATTATTTCCCTCCTTCGAGAATGTGCTGTTCTTGCGTCAGAATGCAGGACCTCGTTTGTATGTGCGCTCGCTGCTCAACATTCTGTGGAGATGCCGTGGGTACGGTGTAAAGCTGCAGTCTACCAGTACCCTCGTGGAACTCCTGCGACGTAATTAGTGCCGGGGAATTGGCGCCGAAGGTGCAGGATTCCACGCGGCGTCGATTAATTAATCCATGAATCACCACGCGGCCACTGTGCTTTAGTTTATGCATCTTCGCATCTTCATGAGTCATAGTTTTTCACCGGGGAAATCCCAAAACTCCCGCTGCCAAAGATATCGATGGCCTACCGACAAGTTCAAGTCCAATCCCAAATTTTTGTGGATATTCCTGAGTGTAGCTGAACTACATGAATACCGCAAACAGAAAATCGGTGTGTCTAAGAAGTGGAATGACGTAAGGGAAATATCGGGTACACTGTCCAGCCACTTCCCGAAATGATCCATCCGTCTCGGCACATGTTAACGTCGGCATGTTCTCTTCTATGGAAAGCCGGAGCACCACGCTCTGAAACAAATGATGCTATAATGTGATGGCTGATGGCCTTCATCGTGCCGTGAGCCTTGTTCATGTAGGAAAGCCTGTTATTGAGGACATTTGCCTGTGATACGCCATCGCCGAGGTGGAAGCAGCCATTTTGAATTGTCAGCCCTATTGAGTGACCAGGATTTGGAATATAAATAGCTTCAAATGATGGGAATCTGGTACTTTCCCGTGTTCAACTGGCATTTTATGAGTCCCCTCGGTACTTGGGAGACGGTTTCGGACAGGGAGTTGCGCTTCTTGGGTACCTTAGACTCAATACGGCTGGAAAAGGGCCGCAGTAGGGAGATGATCCTCCTATTCTTTCATTCGGAGCTAGGACCTATTCCTCCCAACTCTGCTGAATTTTAGGCCATCGGTTTGAACCATTCCATACATATTGCTACGTGAGCATTCAAACAACATCAATGCGCCGGGACGTCGGTAGTCAGAGCCCGAAATCTGTGCTAGGCAACCGGAACAAGATCGATTCTCGAATCTACGCAGGTGAGTGCCCAGTATCAACGACGGCCATTGAGATCTAAGTACATGTGTAAATCTTAGTGAAGAAAATCTGTCTCAGTACGACGCACAGTGACACGAAGATTTCCGCGAAGTGAATGCACTCAGTTGACTATCGCATCGTTTCATCGTCCGGTATTTCACGACCTGGGTGGAAACTGGTAACCCTCATTTGCACCGTACAGATGCAACTTGTTATCGGATCTGAGACTCCGAATTCGGGTGAAAATCAACACAGGGCATTATGAGTAGTTAAAAACTTGCTCACGGATAGGGAAATGTGTTTTTGTGGACAGTTGCCGATCTTGTTCGATTGTTTGTTTGAATCAAGGCCAGTATCGGGCATCTCGGGCATCACCTGAATTAAATACATCCGTTACCGCTGCAGATAGAATGTCTGGATGGCTTTTCAGATAGCATATAGTTCACATTTGTGTACTCAGAAGCGGTTATATGAGGTTTTTTTACCTCAATTTCACTACTTGCCACTGTCAATTGGTCAAACCCCGAATTGAGGCAAAGTTCCAATTGTTCAGGTCTTCAGTATCACAATGAGGTTCTACGCAATCAGGTTGTCCTTCTTTGAAACAACGGTTCCGCTATGATCTGAAAGATGCTCAATAAACGGTTTGAACTTACCACAAAGGACCGGCCATCGCTCGGCAGATGATGCCATCATTTGTTTCAGAGCGTGGTGCTCCGGCTTTCCATACTCTTCTGTTCTCTTCCTCCATCGACAGCCAGATGTCCTTTCAAGGCTTGTGTATACTGCTTCAGCGCTCCCGTATCCTGCAAGCCCTCTCTGCCGTCTCCCAAGTCGGGAGTGCCAACAGACTGTCAATGACCGCCAACATTTCCTGGACTCAGTCGGACCCACACTGTTGGCAATCACGTCTTCAGCACCATGTTGTTCGCCGTTATCTGACCCACCACTCAGTTTGTAGTGTTTGCAGTCAACTCACCACGACTTTGCACTTCGTAATCGCGAAAGGATCCGCCATTCAATTCAAGTCTCCTACATTCCTGCCTCATGTTGTGTGCATGTTCGGCTCTTCTCCCCCTTATGTATGCGTCAGCTGTCTTGAATCTCGATCGGAAAGACTTTGGAATGGTTCTCACCAAAATTCCGAATGTGCTCTGCGATCCCGCGAAACAGGACAGATTCGACTACTTATCGCGTCACATCCGCGCCCACAGTGAGAGAGAATATTCACTTTCCCTGCTTCAGCTGCCATGAAATTCTCTGCTCTATTTATTCAGCTCAAGGAGACTCGAGTTCACACCCCTCACTGTGCGTTGACGCCCCCGTTTCAATGGAGCAGGCTTGGGCTCACTCGAAAGCTCTCTTGACAATTTACTTCATCACAAAGCCCGCCTTTCAGCCGCCTTTACAGCTAAAGTAAGCTTGCCACGCACAGTCAGCCACTCAAAACGCCACGAATGCATAGCACCTCCTTCGTACTCGCCACCTTCTGCTACTAGAATCCAACTCTCTCTGACCGGCTTCAAAAGAAAATATTCCCAATCAAATGGACCGTAACGAGAAGTGGGTGCCCATCGATTCTCTTAATGGAGCAGTATTTATTGTGTCGTCCATAGGTTTGAGGAGATAGAATTCATCGGTAGGTCCCTCTCTTTCCCTCGGGCACTCAAATATCTTCAGTCATCGGCGTAGAAGGACTTCGTCCGAACCTATGCTCGCTGTTCAGCAAGCTGCATCTCGAAATTCGCGTGGGCGCACAGGTCCATAGAACAACAGGCGCCAGAGGAATCGTGTCATATGTGTGCAACGAGAAATTTAGCTTGTGAGCATCCATTCCACTTTTTACTCGTCATTGATTGAATGTGTGAAGTGGCTCAACTGGTTTCGGATGACCTGAAGCTCATGCTTTATCGGACAAGACCTTTCAGCCCGCCGGCACTGATAAGCAGTGTCACAGTAATCACCGACCTTGAGCCTCGGAACCAAGGTAATGATATCCTTTTCATTTCCCTCCGATCGGTCTTCTCTGACCAAGTCCAGACCTTGTGAAAACATTGCCTTCTTCTAATAAGCGATCGATGACTGTCACATTCCAGCTACAGAACTCTGGAGAAACTTGAGGTGAATATGTCGTGGGCTTGTAGGAATATGAGCGAACAGTTCCAGGGATCCCCGCTGCCCCGTCTTCGCTTTTATAATCGGGATAGACGAGGTCTGAATTGATTTGCTGACCTATTACCGATCTGATTGCGCCACAGTACCTGTCGAACAGCATACCGAATCTGAAGGGCTGCGTGAACGACGCGCAGACGATCAAGACATTCTTGACCAACCGATTTCACATCCCCGAACCACAAATTGCCATCCTCGTCAATGCCGACGCCACACGCGATATGATCCTCGAAAAATTCCAAAGCCATCTCATAGACAATTCAGCCATCGAGCAAGATGATACGATTATCATTTATTATGCCGGACACGGCAGCCGAGCTAAAGCTCCGGATTCGTGGCCATCCATGGACGGCAAGATCGAAACCCTGGTGCCCCACGACGAACGAACGAAAACACTAGTAAATGGACAATTTGTCCATGGGATACCCGACCGGACTATCAACATCCTGCTCAGTAGGCTCGCTACAGCAAAAGGAAACAACATTGTGCGTCCCTGTTTATTGTTTGCAGCAATGACATACTGAGTTCTGATTCAGACCGTTATCTTCGATTGCTGTCATTCGGAGGCATTAACGCGGGACTCCGGGTCCAGCATCCTTCCTGTTCCACGA
>JARKIC010002034.1:0-81181 GCA_029378375.1 Mycena olivaceomarginata
GACGCAGAACGTCCCTTGCGAGCCGTTGGGTCAGGCGTGTGACAACGACCCGTCAAGCGTAGCCGCCGAGCGAGGGGGGGAGTCGAGCGCGCACTTGGGAACCACCGGAACGAGCGCGTGCGCTATCCCCTAGACGACGCGATCCTCCCCAGACTCGAACGGCGCGGGCGAGGAGCAGCCAAAGTAGGGTACTCACTTGCCAATCCTCGTCGTTGAAGCATCGAATGAAGTCGTGCGCCAGCGTGGGGACCAAGAAGTCGAGGAGGTCCAAGCGGAGAAGAGGGGATTGGCACAAAGAGAGATCCACCTGCGCGACACTTCAGGAAGCAGCGGCTGCCCTGCTTCTACGGCTTGCACAGGACGGGCCTCGGCTTGTCGAGACAGGTCGTCGAAGTTCTGGCCAAGACCCCAAGATCAACTGTTGCTGCTCGGTACGGGATCCGGGATGTGCGTAAGCACATGTGATAAACAGAGCCGTTTGCGAGTAAGGGGTGCTGGGTGCTGGTCCGTAAGAGTCGCCTCGCGCCACCAGACTCCGTGTTGGGGAGATGGCAGCACCAGCCGCACCTCAACCCTGAAGAACTGGAGGCGGGACACAGGCGAGCGCTGGAGCGCGCACGAAGTATGGCCTGAAGGATGTGGGTGGTGAACCAAGCAGCCACTTGAAGGCACTTGTGGTACGTGTTGTATCCTCGCCGAGTATGCAGGCTGTTCGTGAGAGAGCCGTAAGAAAGAGAATAAGGCAAGGGTGACAAAGAAAGAGGTAGACATAGAGTAGGGGAAGCATGGAGAAGTAGACAGGCTGTTGAGCCTGTGTCTTGAGTTTCTTGTCGCCCAACGTGGTCGTGGTGAGAAGCAAAGGCGCCTCGTCGCCACGTAAGCTCGGCGTCGACCGAACACTGTGGCAACCGGGTTGTCGGCGCCATTCCCGCACGTCGACGGTGTTGCAAGCGTATTCCGGCGTGCTCAATGCGATATGTTCGCCCAACTGTTGGCCAGCAAAGGAATCGCCGGCTCCTTCGTGCCTTTCCTCAAGAACTCAAATGGCACGGGCGAGGAGCAGCCAGAAGAGGGCACTCACTTGCCAGTACGCGCCGTTGAAACAGCCAAGTAAATAGCAACGTAGGAAGCCGACAGAGAAGCTCGTCAAGACTTCCCAAAAGCAAGTACCCTCCCTCGGGGAGAGAGTGTATGCCCCCCAGTGCCAGTCTCGCTAGGAGATGAGGGGCAACACCAGGATGTGCGAGCGATGCAGCTACGACCCAAGCGCTCGCGCTCGCGTCTCCTCCTTGCTCATCTGCGTGCTAGCGACATTGTTCAATGTCAATCCTGCGCAGGTAGAGTTCAGACTCGCAGAGTCGGTAAGGGAACGGAACACCACCGAGAGTGTTCGGTCCCGCCGCGGCTGGCTACAAGTCGGTGCAGCCAGCGGTGAAGGAGGGGGCAAGGGGCTGCAGCCGACCAACCTCATCGTGAACCCGAAGAGGTAGCCGTGAGGCCGCTGCCCCTTGACCGATGTACACCCCAAGCCGGTGGGTGACGTGGTGGTGGGGTCTGAGGTGCCTCAGCGCTTGTCCTAAGACTGAGCGCTTCTTAGGCATCTCGCCCCTGGCAAGCAAGACGCTACCCTCTCACCTCTCTCTCATTGCGTCTAACACACATGAGGGTGGTAGAGGGCCTCTGCGTCTCCCTTGCCCTTCAAGGTAGGGCAACTAGAAGCTTGCTCTTCTCGAGCTGAGCGCTAATGCCCTCCTCCGCTTCTCCAGCCATGGTGAAGCCCTCGCGGTGGGTTCCATTGTGATGCGAGTCCTGTAGGCCTCACCAGGCTGGAGGGAAGCGCGCACAGACAATGAGTCCGGCGCTGCTAGGTAGACAGGAGGCGCCGACTCAGACCCTCCCCGCTGTTGTAACGCTTCAGCTAACGGCCTTGTCTCCTGAGGCCGGAGCTCCATTGATGTGATATCTCGAGGTGCAGCAAGAGCAGTTTACAGTTGCTCAGCTATCCAGCGGGTCCTGGGTGGTTAGCCTTCGGCAGTAGCGCTGCCGCTCGTGGTGTCTAGCCGTTGCCGTCAAACATAGAAGTTGAGAGCAAAGATAGATAGATATCACATGATCTAGCTACCCGAGCTATACAGAATAATACTACGTAAGCATATATGACATGTCTGCCTTGGGCATGCCCTACTACCCTCGTCACACTCCCTGCGAATCCATCGGACGAGCTGCTCACCCTGTTTGCTTGAAAACAGGAGATCCTCAAGAGTTCAAAACCTGGGAGCACCTATGATCTCACCAGGCAGATCTGCACGATGATTAAAAGCGACAATAAGCGGTATGCTTGCGTTCAACAAGCGCAGCGCAACGGCTGGGCATTCAATATCGATCTTGACGGCCTTCCCGATCGTGTTCTCGAGCTCCAGGACCAGCTCCTGGATTTGATCTGCGACGATAGAGCTCTGGATGAATGCCCAATCTGGCGGAATTTTCTGGAACAGATTTCCTACAAAGTGCACGCTTTCTCACTCGCTGAGATCGGATCTTTTGCGCCAGCGGCAGACCGCACTGCTCGCTGCGGATAGTAAGCACCAAAGCCTGTATCTGTGTTACTGCTCTTATCTTTTTTTTCAGCTACGGCCCGACCGGAAAAGCTATCATTTCTTCCACCCTGTACGACTACGTCAACAAAGCGATGAGCTGGATTCAAATTCACAATACAATTGTTACACTTACTGATACGCCCCAGCAGTGGGACCGCCCTGGTCGCAACGGAACACTCCTTTCTGAAGCACAATTAATAGACTATATTCTGGTTCCTTTCGTAACAACAACCCTCATTGCCGAAGATCTCCGTCTAAACTTTGACGACACCCTTTCAGTTCTACTCAACAGCAGTGATTACGGAGATCTCCGCAACACCGATATCCTCATTCGACACCCACCGCCGGCTTCGGATCCTAAATTCTCGGTTAGTTGATCGCATTTACTCCGTAGTTTCTGGACTTCACAGAATACTAGAAGGCACCAATGACCCTCGTAAACATCAAGAGCGAAAAACAGTCGAAACCACCGACCTTGGTGGACTCGGTGAGTCTGGAGTCAGTCAAATAACACACATCTCACTCAACTGCATCACAGAGTACACACCACTCCCCGAAGAAACTCAGTTTGAGTGACTTTCCTCCGGTAAATATGCTGCTTGTCTTGTAGTAGTTATGCAATCAGATAACACTTTGCAGCCGCAGATCAAGAAAAAGTTCAGTGAGCCAGTGAGTCAGTGTACATATCTGTGAGACTGAAATACTGATAGACATGGAATGAAAAGCCTGCAACCACTGCCATGAAGTCCAAAAAGACCAAGAATACCGCCCCGACAGAACCTGTCCGCAGGTCTACTCGTACCAAACATTGAGTTTGTACGTTGCTCCTAACTGAACTTGACCATAACTGAAATATAGCACTCCATATTCAGGATTTCTTGGAAGCACACGTGTTCTGCGATTGTAAATGCATGTTACTGTTCTGTACTACTGACTCACCGCATGTGTAAATGTAGTTGCATCGTCCCAAGTCTGTGTATTATTGCATTTGTAATGTCATTGTGTTAGCTAGAGCACTGGGATGGACTGAAAAGAGGTGGAAGTATGACAATAGTGCTCAAAGTAATTGTATTTGCCTCCGACAGTCTCCTAGTTCCCATGTTCAAGTTCAGAATTGAATCAGAATTGTTCGATCAAGCAGTGATGGGTAGTACGTAATCACGCGTCTTGTCTTCTCCCACCATCCTCTCGCTCTTTCTGCTGCAGTCCCGCGCGTTTTGCCTCCCCGAGACGTCCCCAATTCGTTAAGAAGCCCTCATGACACGCTATTATCTCGTTTTTGGGTCCATTCAGCTCGCCACGGACCGCCCCACGGCAGAATACAAGAATTTCGATGTTTTCACCAACTCACCAACAAGGGCGCGCGCGAGCGCCTGACCATTCCCGGATGTCCGCAGATGGTCTCTAATGCGCAGTATGTGATCCAAATCTACACCCTTGGTCCTCTGCAACACCGGAAAACCGATATACGACTCATTCAGTGGCCCTAACGACTGTCTAGTAAGATTAGCTGCACTTTAGTTCGCGCAATCATTGCTGACATCCCTGCATGCCTCCTCTAGTATATTTGGGATGGTATAGCATTGCAACGGCACCCGAGGGCGATATTTAGGTGGCGCAAGATACGGTGTGTGCCCCTCCACTTGTATTATCCTCCACGGTTGCGGTTGCTAATATTCCTATCGCCTCCTCAAATCAAAGACGAAGGGATACTCTGCTACTCAAGTAGAATCCGAACGCTCAACCCTTAGGCCACCGTGTTCGCTTCTGCGTCGTCAGCCGTATGCGCGCGCTGGATATTGACTCGCAGGAAGAGGAAGGTGCCTTAACCCTTCTTCCCCTCTCTGGTATTTGTGATACTAACACATGAGTCTCTCTGGTGAAAATAGACGCCGCTACAAGGCCCAATGTATGTGTTCTTTCCGGCGCCGAGATAGTGCAGGGGACAGTGCTGGGCAGCGAGGGCGGGGTGGGACGGTGTATCGTTCTTTCTCCCATCCCTTCCCATCCCTTCCCTTTCCTTTCTGAAGCGCTGGGTGTTCGCTGACGCTAGGCCACCGTGGGATCGTTGTACGTTGTGGCAGATTCGCGGCTCAAGATGAATGCGAAGAGTAGGAGCGGTCCGGTCGGGGATGCATACCAATGTGTGTTATTCTCTTCCTCACTTGCTCCCTCCATCCCTTCTCCCCGCTGAGACCCCACACAGATGAGCTTGGGCACACTCCGCGGCCCGCCGAGCCGAAGATAGACCCAGAGTCGACAGAGAGCTTGTCTGACTCTGAGAACACCAACGGCGATGTTGTCGAGCCCGAGCCGGACGCGGAGACTCAGAGACTCGGAGGCAGGAAGTCTGCACCGCGCGCCTAGATCAAGGATCTAGTGTTGTGGGTGCGGTACGTGGAAGATTGCATCGAACTTGAAATTTCACTGATCTCTGCAATCTCAGAGCCCGGAACTGTCTGTACTCGCCTGCTCTACTTTTACCTCGCCTCTACTGACCTGATTTGCAGCTTCAGAAGTCGAAACTATCATTCAGGTAAGCCGCTTCCAATATTATCCTTTTGGGTTTGCTTTTACTGACTGCGAGTTCAGACGCCAAAACTAGACCCTATTAACCTACCGTACAACCCAGGTAACTTCTTCGGACTTCCTCCAACTTTCATTTATTAATTATGCCTTAGATTCTTTATCTACTGTCTATAGATGTCGTTTGGAGGTATGTTCCTCATCCTCGCTTGGTCCTACAATCACCAAATTTGTTGTAGGCTTAGTAGCGTGAGCTGTAAGCTGATCATCTCCGAGTTTCGAGCTCTCGGCCGCGTACTGGGCCTGTTGTTCGTGTCTCGTTTATTTTATGTCAGTTGTTTCTTTCAGTTTGCCTCTTGAGTCAAGTGTTTTACTCACGGTATTTATTCGCAGCCTGATATCGGACTCCGCCCAACTCCGGAGGTAAGCGAGTTCTTTCTGTTGTCTTCATTACATAAAATTCACGATAATCTTCATCTTCCGCTCCTGAAGGTTGAATTATATCTCGGTAAGTTTGGCTTTACAGCTCTTTGCGGAACTTAGGGTGCGGCCTGTTTTTTTTTTTTTTTTCAATGAACTTTGCATTGGATGGCTCTCCTAAGATCAATTCTTAACCGTTTTCCCCGAGAATATGCTCATTATGTTGGCATTGAAAGTCCGGAGGGCATGGCCTCTTCGGATTTTTTGATGGCCAATCAAATTGCTTGATTGGGAAAATATCTGTGTTTTGAGTAGGATGGCTGTGACATTAGCTATCATTGTTCGATTGGCCTAATTTTTTGATACAATGGACTCATACATGTACCGGAGGGCACAAGATACCGGCATTTTCAATGTGGCCCATACATCAGATGCAGTCTATATTACAACAACACCGTATTCTCTTTTCAAAGTCTTGAGCCAAATCCAGGTCATATAAAAAAAGCCGGCATTTGCTGCCCTCCGGTACATCTGTGAGTACATTGTATCAAAAAACTAGGCCAATCGAACAATGATAGCTAATGTTACAGCTATCCTACTCAAAACATAGATATTTTCCCAATCAAGCAATTTGATTGGCCATCAAAAAATCCGAAGAGGCCATGCCCTCCGGACTTTCAATGCCAACATAATGAGCATATTCTCAGGGAAAACGGTTGAGAATTGATCTTAGGAGAGCCATCCAATGTAAAGTTCATTGAAAAAAAAAAAAAACAGGCCGCGCCCTAAGTTCCGCAAAGAGCTGTAATGTATTTTTATTTCTCGATCAGATGTTCCATTCCAGATTTCTCAGGTCAGTTTCGTTGCTGAACCTTTCGACGCTGAATTGCCCCGTGCACCGCGCTGTGTACTCCGGTAGATTTTGATTGAAGGGAGGTCCTTTGTATCGTTTCGTGTACTTCTTTAACATGTTCGTTCTCAGCTACCTGTGAACTTGGAACGTCATGTGGCCATGCTCTTGCTCGTTAGACGTACGTGCTGTTTCTTTTCTGCGGTTTCATTCCTTTTTTAATATATGCTTCGAATTTCTACCACATTTTCGACCAAGTGTAAGGCCCGGTACGTATTCTACTTCATTATTGTTCTCTTTCAGTACTGACGGTGCTCGATTTTAATGTGCAATCCGCAGGGATGGAGCCTTGAGGTTTGTTCGACGTCTCTGTCGTCTACAAAACTGGACGGCTGTTTTTGTTTTTACCCGAAGATACACTGAGAGTTGAGGTAAGCCCATATTCACAATGTCCAGAACTTTCCCGCCATATTAGACTTATATTCCATTCCATTCATTAGCAGTGCCTTCAACTTCGTTGAATCAACCGCCCTGTGTGGTCTTTGAAATGTACGTCGAGTGTCTGAAATGCCATAATAACTGTGATCTTCGTTTGTGATATCTTGTAGTTCCTCCTGACGCCGTGCGCCCGCGCTGGAAGGTCGTTCTTCGTCCTCACAACCCCACTGAGGCTGGTTTGTGTCTGATTTATCTGCTGTGAGGTTCCGGAATTGATATGCGGTGTTTATTAGCGGCTGGGTGCCGGCCCGAGGGCGTACTGTAGAGATAAGTGAGTCTTTCTCTTGTGTTCCGTTGCTTGCATTGACCTTTTTACAATCAATTTCCGTTGGCGGCAAGAACACGTCTAGTGGGTTAGATTTCAATCTGGTCACTAAGTTCAAGTCTGTTTTTCCGTTTTCATGGCTTTGTTTCGACAGCTAACTTTCATTTCGGGTGATAGGACTCCCACCCGTTTATGCCTCCCATTCAGATCGTCTGCGAAGCATCGATCCTAGGTGCGCTGGCCATGGATGTCCTCACAGATGGCTCCTGACTGCTTTTGTCCTTGTAGAATTGCGACACACTGACTTGCACGCAAAGCACTGTCTTTGCCTTTTGTGAGTATTCTTCGCTCTCTCACTTCAGCTCATTAGCACTGACAGCGCGTCTTGTTTAAGCGGTCGACTCAACACGTACACAATGGATCAAAACATTTGAGTTTGGACATTTGGCTTGCGGTGAGTCCTATCTGTATTTCCTTCTTAGACTCATGTGTTGTAGTCAACAGTATGATAATATGAATTTATTGCAATATTTGGCCCCATTCAACAGTAGTACCTAGGCACTTCATTCGAGTACCTCAGAGTACCCAGTGATAGTACCTTGAAGTACTTTACTTGAGTACCGTCAAGCACTCCGGCAGAGTACCTTCCAGACCTTAAATAGAGTACCTTGAAGCACTTATGCGAAGTACGTGGGGTACTCCGGGTAAGTAGCTATTTTATAATTTTGTACCTACATCAGAGTACCCTGAGGTACTCCGCTTGAGTACCCAAAACCACTACGTCTGAGCGCTTTTGGGGTACTCCAGTGAAGGCCCTTTGCTTTCCGCAGTGCATGTACTTATGTAGACTGTTATCGTGACCACGGAAAATATAGCCCTTTATAGTTCTTGCACAGAACAATGTAGTTCTTTGTAGTTCTCATGCAGAACAATATAGTACAACTTAGTTGGGGCAGGGAACTATGTTGCCTACAGGGCACTACATAATGCCCTGCCAAGCTATGGCAGCTATAGCAGTTATATTGATCTACATAATTAACTGGGCAACTACGGCCCATGGACATTTTCCTGATGTGGTATCCCAGGTGATTAGAGAGATGTATTGTGCAATAGGGAATAAAACTGGCACGCAACGAACACCACTGAGTGATTCCAAGCTCGGAAGTGTTTAGCGTTTGTTTAGCGCAAAATTCTGTTCACAGTCAAGAGAACAGCAAGCACTAGAAATCCAGGGATCACATCTGTTATTTATAATGTCATGAGGCTAGCATATGAGTATGACATTATGGTTATTATCATTCTTTATTCCAACATTTAGGATCAACTGTCAAGTCCTAAAGCCGAAGATTTGCCACTGCATTTGGACAAGTGCATGAATCAACTTCCAGCTTTCACCCACATCACTCAACATTTGGAGGTGCCATGGTCAGGTGCATAGGTACCTATGGGTGCCCATAGGTATCTATGTGCACCCATATTGAGAATTTGGAGTTTTTCACTAGTCTGATAGTAAACAGGAGGTGCTTGTTGGCAGACCGACAAATTATGTAAAAGAGTGGCTGCGCCAACTCGAGTTTTTCTGCGTCAGTATCCATGCCAGCACCAGCAAAGTGCAAATCCCCCCCCAGCACCTCCTCCCCTACCGAAGAACCGCCGAAGCCGAAGGTGGTCCCCCTTAGACCCACCTCCACGCACTCCTCGCGCACTCATGTGTGCGTCCCCTGCAGCCTCAATGCCCTGCACACTCCCTTCAATCCCGCGCAACTAATTATCGTGTTTCTCTCAATTCGAGTCCTCGGGCGCAATCTATGATCTAAAGCGGTATATCAGAAACCTTTTCTAATTCTATTCTCGCGAGCATGCAACTTGCCCCACCATCCGCACTTGGGAAAATTTGGGAGCTCGGGAACTCGGGAACTCGAAAACTCGAAAACTCGAAAACTCGAAAACTCGAAAACTCGCTCGTCCTGATCCACGAAGTCCGTATCCGGCCCTCATCTCAATTAATCCCCGGGGCTTTCCTTAACCCCCCCGACAGACACTATTATTCTGAACGTCTCGTCCTCTTCGAGCTAACCCGAATACATTTCGCGCGGAATCAACCAACCTTGATCCGAATAGAAGCGTATGTCGTCAATCCAACTGCAATCCATCCATTGATCCAACTTCTGTCCAGTTTAAATAGATGTAAACTTCTGAAAAATCCGTCACCGCGCCCAACTGTTACTTCTCTACGCATTTCCTTGTGTTGTGGATCATCAGGTAACCTCTCCCGTGAAGATGTAGTCTCCATTCTCGAGACCTGCGAGTGCCAAGAGAAATGGATTCCAACCAGACCCGAACAAGCATGTTGTAATGGACTAGTTCAGTTGATATTGATGGAAGGAAGAAATGGGATGCTTGACCTATTTAGATTTGTGTTCGGCGATTCAACCGGGTGGTAGTGATACCCCGCATTTGATATCGAACTTAGCCTTCCAAGCTACCTGTCTAGTGTTGATTGTTGGACGGTCGGTAGAAAATTCAGGGAAAATTACATATGACACCGACGACATGCTTCCGTTTCCGAGGACGACCGGTTCGTGCATGTTCGACAAACGGAGTTCTGTGCAGACTGTTTTGATTGTGCCTAGGGTGGCGGCGGGTATTGGGCACTTGCCGAGGCCTTCATCGCTGCGAGACGGGCGTGATCGTGAGTATTCCTTTCTGAATGCTGCGTTGTTGGTACAAACTTTTATATTCGAAGGTGCGATGTATAATATTTTGGATACAGACAGGCGGTGGCAAGCGTGATCGACACGCTGTCTCCATCCCTAATGCCACACGACGATTCGCCGTGGCCGTGGTACACGGAGCCAGACGCCAATCGCCTTGAAAATCGCTGCTGCCAGTTAGCCCACAGGAGTCCTACTTTGCCGGCTGTTGACATTGCCCGAACATCTTCTAATGTAGCCGAGACGATGCGATAGCACCCGGAAGGAATTATGGCCAAATTATGGCCGCATCATTTCGGTGAGCGCCGGCAGTGGTGGCATTTAGTTCGCGCGTGCTCCGGCGACAATTTTCTTTATCTGTCCCACTAGCTTTGTGAGCTGTATTCATCCCCTGTCCTTGAGAAGGAATTAAGTCAATTCGGACAGAATCAGAGGTTCCATCAATCCCACGCCATACTCAACCAGCATTCTGACCGTCATCATCGGGCGTCCTGGGGACGTTGAAACATTTGGCACATCACTGCGCGTCGACTCCAGCCGTTCCATGTGTCATACTTGGTTCGGCTAAATAGGATAGTGCCTTAATTGGAAATACATTTAATTCTTGGAGGAAGTTAAATAGTGCGGCAGGTATGCGTATTTTCAGTTTAACAATATGCTTCTCCGGTCCTCAGTATTCGTTGCTTCCTTGGTTGCTGTATGCCTCTTTATTCACGAATACCTACACGGTGCTAATTCAGCCAATAACAGACGACCGTCGCCGACATCGCGTCTCGCGACAACGCTCCCCAATGCTGCGAGAAGCTCTTGTCGTCGAATAGTCCAGCAGTGGAACCATTCCTTGCACTTCTGGGCGTCACTGTTCCCATTCCGCCTGTGGACCTGGGAATCTGCTGCAAACCAATCTCCGTGTCAGGCTGCAATAACAACTGGTGAGCTGACCGATAAAATTTTGGTGTTCCTTCCTTACAAGCGATAACTCAGCACTGACGGGATCGCTGTGACCTGTTCGGCAGATCCCGTCTCCGTGGTGGGCGTCGACATCGGCGTGGACTGCACGCCTATTCCGCCGTGTTGCAATAGGTAGGGTTATAGCTGCCCTCTCCTGTGTACGTTTACCATCTGTAATTATAGACTTTTGACGAGTACCTCGCCACTGTTTGGTTCTGACGCAGGCGACGCGTTTAATGATCTTACCACGCGTAAGTTGAACCGATATCCCTTACTGTGTAATTCTGAAACTCGCGCGTTTAGTCGTCGGCAATGGCGCCGTCACGACAGATAACGTTCCTTCCATCGAGGCAATCACGCTTCGCTATGGCTCTGTGGTTAGTCACAATCCATTATCTCACACATCCCGCACTGAACTGATTTGATTCAGATCGACGGTCTGGCCGTCACATACGCGCAGGGAACCAGCCAGGACCTCACTACCATATCTCACGGAACCTCCCTCACCGCCACGCAGTCCGGACTGATGAATAGAACCGTAACCGTGGGCAGTATGTATCTTCCTATGCCAGTTCCGTCTCTATGCTCATTTAAATCTTGCAAGCCAACGAAACGCTTACTGCCGTATCCGGGCAGACCGGCTTCCATACTTCGTTTGGAGTACGTGTGCTGCAGCTCTCATTCACGATTTCGAATTCCTTCACCGGGGCATCGAGGGTAGTCGGGGTATGCTCTTCATAACCATTTCTGCCATACAAGTCCGCTGATCAACGTCTTACTTTACAGCCATTTGGAACATCCACTGGTACGGCGTTCACCGTGGGCGGTAATGGTACTCTGATTGCACTTGGTGGAAGTGCTGTCAACACAAACTCCACTCGTAAGTGGAATCTGTTCCATGCGAATGAGGTGGGCGATGACGATTGATGTCAATAGTCAATCAACTGAATGGGGCGAGAGGAGGCCTCTACGGATTGAGTTTCATTTCGACAAATGGCACCGATTGCGCTGAGTAGAAAAGGAGTCTAAGTGAGTCGATTGCCGGGATGGATTTGTACCGGGCCATCTTTTTTCGTATCTTGGTTCGCGTATTCAGTTCTAAATCACGAAAAATAAATTCTCTTTCGTCGACCATGACAATCCCGCCCAACGTAGGACTCAGATTGAAGATCCGACTCAGACCAACTAGTCAGCTGGAGCCTGGCAGAGTGTTGTACTTTATGCCACCTAGTGTGCGCTTACATTTGACTTGAAGAACAGGTGAAGCAAGAAACGGGCTACTATACTATTTCACTGGTTGGGAGATTCAAGATTTTCAGCACAATTTATGGTGAAAAATGTTGTTTGTTTTTCAGGCATTTTTCACTGAAAAAAGCGGTGAAAAATTCAAATCTTTTTTACCTCTTTTGAGCTTTCTTTTGAAATTTTCACCTTGAACTCACAAATAGTGAAAATGTTTTGAGTTTTTCACTACCTTTTTCAGTGAAACATGTCTGAAAAAACAAGCAACATTTTTCACCGTAAATTGTGCTGAAAAACTTGAATCTCCCAACCAGTGTTTCAACCAAATGTTCAGATTCTGAATTTTTCTCTGCCCAAGATGACCGATGAATTTTGGTTTGAATTATGGCGATTTTTAGGGATGTCAGAAAAGTCAGGTGTCATCGGTTCTCAGGGGTGAAAAAAGTGGGGGGGATATGCCTAACAACCCCAGGAGCTCAGATTACTTCATATACAAAGGTAGACACAATGTCTACCAAGTACCAAAACTGGAAGTCCAACCCTGAAACATATAGGGTTTTGTGTAAGACACTTCTCAGAATGATCAGTCACCTACAGCTCGAGTCGTCTTTTACTCCTCCCAAACATCGGGTTCGTCAAAATCTTTATATGTTCATCCTCCTCAGCGACCCGTTATTCAACGACTTAGTTCACCTCGCACTCGGACTCTACCCAACCTCGCTTCGAGTCCGAGTCCAGCTTCCATTTCCAATTTAAAACTCAAATTCACCCATGATACAAAGTGCGTGCCCACTCGATTCCGTCTCATCATCATTCCCGGACTTCCGCTCTCTCCCATTCACTATAACATGCGAGCTTGGGAGCACACAAGTTGTTATAGTGTCTTTCTACGGGAGACTAATCCTCCCCCCACCTCGCTTCCGGATCCCATCCCTCTGCGAACCTCCTTTCGTCGCGCGGCCAGTCGCGCTCGCCCTTCTCGGGATCGCACGTGGGGTCGGAGGTTAACCTCACGGCGATCCCCTTCGAACAGCATACATGCGGGAGATCGAGCAATGGTGCAGGGCAGAGCCCCGCGAAGTGGGATTCCACGAGCCGCACGTCATTGAAGTCTTAGACTCCGGCCTATTGAGCTCTCTTGAATAAGAACAACCACCAAGTGTGTATTGTGTTTTCCTTCGAACCATATCAATGATATCATATGGTGTTTGTTTTTTCTCGTTCATGCTTCACTGTGTTTTTCTGCTTTCAGAAACATGCATTCACAATGTCTTTCTTTTTGAGCGATTTTCGGGTTATTTTCGAGACAGTATACCACCAGGGTTCCGATCGGGTATCGGTCCATTCGCGGGTTTGGACCCAGGGTCTGCCGGGTCCGGGTCCGGGTTGAGATTTTCAAACCCGCCGCAATACCGTGGACCCGCGCGGATGCTCGGCGGCCTCGGCCGATACTCGGCCGAGGGCTTCCCGATGTTGTGCGGTCGGCTAAGTAAGGTGCCGCGCCATACGGAGGTTGGATTTCCACATGCCGCGCACACGAAGTGTTGATTTGATCTTCCACGGATGATATTTCCCTCTTCCATGTCTGGTTTGGACGGAGCCGCGGTTTTTTCGAGGAGCCGCGTGTAGATCAGCGGCCCACGGGTGACCTGTACGGGTTTGAACCCGCGGAGTGTTCAGGTTCAAGGTTCAGGACTTTGCTGAACCTGAACCGCAAGTTCAGTTTGGTGTTCAGGCCGGAAGCCTCGTGCTCGAATGCTGAACCGAAAAATTGACCAGATATTTCAAAGAATCTTCTCCATTTTCTGAATTATATGGCCATCAAATTGGGTTGGCTAGCACGTTTACATCAACGAACAGACCATACTGTTCCCTCTGAATGAAATTCGGAGCAATCTTGATGTTTCTGTGTACAGGTCTACTGTGAATGAATCTGTCAAAAAGAAATTCATGGGTACTGTTTATTATCTAAATGCATCTGTCCGTCAATTGCTGCATCCTAGACGCCTTCAAGAACCTCAACAATGCTGTAAAATATTAATACACAGTATTTTGGATGAGATTGAGGCTTGCCCAAGAAGCCCGAAATAGCTGGGGTTCGAATGCGTTCAAACAGAAAACGGAACTGGAACCTGAATTCAGGTTCGAGTTTCAGCTGTTGCCCAAATCGAACACAGGTTCGGAAGTCAGAGCAAGAGGCTCTGAACCTGAACTGATCCAAACCTGCCCAGCACTAGCACCAGTCGACGTCCAACATTTGGGACAAATTCAAGTAGTCTCTTTGCATGCGCGGAAACAGCTACGTTGTATACCCTTACATGTTCAAAGCCAAAGGGCTTTGGCTCAGATCCACATTCTTCCATAACCTTTGTACTCTATTATACCCTCTCAATCCTCATGTACACATTGTCGATGCTCCTTCCGTACCTTACCTACACTCAATCTAATGGTCACTCTGTGTTTCTGAACAAGTAAATTTACCTGAATTTGCTGCCCAGAGTTACGACAAAAGTTTTGCGGGCGACATGAAAAAAGTTTTGCGGGCGACGTAAAAAGTTTTGCAGGCGGAGTCAAAAGTTTTGCGGGGCGTCAAACTTTATCTTGCGGGAATCAGCGATTTCCCCGCAAAAGAAACACACCGATTATCTCTATCTTTTTAGCGCGGAGGGCGCTAAAACACCTGTTTTTGTTGCGGAAAGTCCGAAATCATCGAAAAATGTTGCGGCCGATTAAATGTGCACTTGGACCGCCATACATACGGCCTCCAGATGAATCCATCGCGTCTGCGAGCATACATAACCGGACTGAAAAAGTCTGGTTCCACCGGAGAGGAAACTAACTTACCGATGGCTTAAAATATACATCCTGAATAAAGAGATTTCCCCAGTCGGTCGATTGTCAATGTTTGGTCAATGTGATCTTGTGCAGAAGGAAATTAGCACCTCGGGAGTTTTGGTCGTGAGATTTGGATGCTCAGCGCTCAGCACTCACGAGTCAGACAACATTTTTTCTTCTCCGCCACAGGATCTTCAGAAGTTTGAACCAGGTGCGCTAGGAGGATGATGCCGAGTCGTTTATGATGGAAGAAACCTCGCGCCGCGAGTAAGAAACAGCCAAGGGACGGACATCGGCTGGAATTTGCAGAGCACTATAAGGCCTGGTAGCGGTGACGAAAATGAGCCCGAGACATGACAAAGTTGTGATTCTGTGAATACTGGGGTTTTTCACTCAAATCGACAGTCACGGGTCACGGAACCCTATGTCGATGTCGAACTTTGGTTGCGGTAGGAAATGTTGAAATTCCTAGGGTGTCACATCAAATTTTGGCCGGTGTCGAAATGTCAAACTTGAAAAAAGGGTCACGCGTCACCCCCCCAAGAGGCAGGCAACGGAGATTGCCGGGATATCAACCTCCAAAGTCCAGGACCCCACCCCCACCCCTACGGTTGTCGGACCGACCGCCTGCGGACCGATGTCCGCTGCGAAAAAAAATGATTAAGTGATGACGTGCTTTTGCTGACATGATCAAATTCGCATGTCGGTTCGAACCGATAATTCTTGATTAAACTTGAACTGTACTTCATAGTTTGCAAAATATTGTGGAAATGCTCTATGTCGTCTGGGAGCATATAATAATTGGGGGTCTCCCTTTTCAATTTTACAATTGACTCATTTTCACGTTGCCCAGCTAGAATTTGGTCAAATTGTTGCTCAAACCTAAGCGACATCGGACCGCACTCCGATCTGAGCTGTCAAAAGAGGTCGATATCTCGGAATCTTCCGTTGCCTGCCTCTTGCACCCCCCCTGTCGATTTGAATGAAAAACCCCAGTAACCCAGCACAAACTTCTCTCCTCATGTCGACAGTTCAGTCCGGGTCCGATGGTGCTGTAATTGGTTCCAGAAAATTTGAATGTATTCAGTCCGTGCTGCGACATCTAGTGAATGCTATGAAAGGGAAACAAAAGATGATAGGGGTGTTAATGTTTGGCCATATGAGCCTGCCTCGTCGCGGGCCGCCACGGCACGCCGGCTCTTCCCACCTTGCTCCCACCACCTTGGGCTCAGGTAGCACCACTGGGATTCATTCTGCACCCTGCCACATTTGTGGGGAGGGCTTCACATCCTCTTTCTTCCCAAGTCCCCCCAAAATCACCGAACTACGCAATATTACATGCTCCGGTGCTCTGCCATCCGAGGCATCCGAGTCGCGTTTTCAGACCATGATTTCTGCGGTACAGGCCGAGCTCGAGCGTTATGATACTGAGATAACGAGGCTTCAAACTGAACTCGAGCGGCTGACTTCCGAGCGCCGCGCCCTGGCGTCTTACGCCGAAGAATGCCGGGGGCTATCTTCCCCAATCCGCCGGATTCCCTCAGAACTGCTGGCGAAGATTTTCGACATCTGTCGGCCCGAGAATCTGTATGGAACCCCCCGATCTATGGACCCAGACGAGGAAGTCGACCATGTGGCCGGGCGTCATTTCAAATTTGCTTCCATTAGCACAGGTGAGTATTAACGGCTCACCGGCTCTTGGTGCCTCACTTGACATGGCTTGAAAAGGTTTCCTCCCGCTGGCACGATGTCGTCATGGGCACCGCAGCACTCTGGTCTAAGATAGCTCTCGAGCCATCGCTCTAGGGTGAGTGCGTGGTATCCGCAGACACCCTACTTTCCTTGCTCTGGACATCATTGGACCGAGGAGGAAATCATCCGCTGACACTGCAAGTGATTGTTTCACAATACACAGATTACCGCTACCACGAGCAATCTGTTCGTCATGTGCTCGAACTACTCAGCACACACGCGTCGAGGTGGCGGGACATTTACCTCTCGTCCGACGCGGACTTGCGCGGATATCTAACTGGGGTGAGAGGGAATCTGGGTCGGCTGGAAAGGCTTCATTTTGGAGCAATCTGGGATGGCACGGATACTTTCCTAGACGAGGATGGGCAGACTTTCCGAGATGCACCTCGCTTAACGCAAGTCGCCTTGTCTGGGTTAGAGTTCTTCAATGGCGCTCCCGATCTTCCATGGCCTCAGATTATCCGATTGACGTATCTCGGAGAGGGCTTCCAGTGCCTCTATCCTCTGAGGCATGCCCACAACATCGCCACTTCGTCGTTCAATGTCGATCTTCTGGCAGTCTCACTCGATGTGTCCTGGCCGTTGATTTCTTCCAACGTGCAAGAGCTCAGTTTGATGTTGATTGCTGATAATCCACTTGTTATTGGCCAAATGTTCGACTCTCTCATTCTTCCCTCTTTGGAATCGTTGGACTTCCTCTCCCACGATGACGAATCACCTCTTGGTTTACCACCCGATCATTTTCTTGCCCTCGCGGACCGCTCTCGGTTTGCCAACCATCTCACTTACCTTGGAATCTACGCCAAAGTAACCGATACAGAACTATTGCGCTGTCTTGAAGCGTTACCCCAGCTGGAGAGGCTGTTCATCTCGGATTGCGCCGCGGACAAGATACACGTTGTCATCACTGACTTGCTTTTGCGGGGACTCGCATACAGCTCTTCGCCCACGGCCCTTATTTCCCATCTCCATTCCTTATCTCTGCGATCCCTTCTCCGATTCACCGACACCGTTCTGGTGGACACTGTAACCTCCCGCATCGACCGCATAGGGCGCTCTTTCGAGGTGTAGCCTGCGGCTCCCGAGTGCGACCTATCGTCACAAATGGTGAACGAGCTCGCAGCCTTGGCTTTGGGAGGCGGACTGGTCTTCTCTTGGGAGCGGAGCAAGGAAGCTTTTTGACGGAGTTGTAGGTGAAATGTTGTACAAAGCCTGTGTACTAATACAGATTGCCTTTCTTGACTAGATCCTCTCAGCCGCGAAGAAACCCATCAATCATTTAAAATGGTGAAGTCCAGCAAAATATTGTCGAACAAACCCGCATTCTGAGACTCAACCAGCAGCCCAACTCACTGGCACTACAAAATGTTGTTCGACGCTTGAAGCTTGGCTCGAAGTCGCTCTTGGACACATTCATCACTGACACAGGCATCATTTCAGCATCATATGCATCATGGTTGCTTTTTTAAAACCGCCACTTCGTCGCCGCCCCACCTAATAATACCGCATACCACCCTCTAGTAGAGGTGTCATACTGGGCTCGATGGCCCCTCTATTAGAGGGTGGAAATGTTAGCCCAGGGCTCCATGCAATAAACCATGCAAAACCTCGCAAAAAAACACGCAATATTTCGCAATAAATAATGTGGGAGGACTTGGAGGTGTGCGGGCGGGCGTTCTCGGCATGTTCCGGCATACCTGTCATACCCGATGTGTCAGTGTCATAAACCTCGCAAAAAAACATGCAATATCTCGCAATAAATAAGGTGGGAGGACTTGGAGGTGTGAGGGCGAGTGTTCTTGGCATGTTCCGGCATACCTGTCATACCCAATGTGTCAGTGTCATAAACCACGCAAAACCTCGCAAAAAAACACGCAATATTTCGCAATAAATAAGGTGGCCAAAAAAAAAATGTCAAATGAAAGTAAATTAAGGCTCAATACAATGCGCACTAACCACCTGCTCTCAACAAAAAAGATCAAACAAGTAGTTCTAAAAACAAGAAAAAAAACGCAGCCTGAGTGCCTATGCTCGCCCGACATCAGCTTTCCCCACTTGTGGTCATCCTCGCCATATCATAAATAAGCTCAGAGAGCTCCTTGCCCTCCTCTACCTCGCCTTCATCGTCCTCCTGCATCTCCTCACCATCTTCCCCCCTTTCAACATCAACCCACCCGTTGTCCAATCCTGCAGCCAGCTGCCATCCGGCTGCCATATCAATCGTCACCACCTCCTCCTCCTCCTCAACATCCATCCCACCCTCTCTCGCAGCATCCCTCCATCGCCGACGCTCTGAGTGGCGGGCTTCCCGCCTTTCACGTGACACACCGGGAACGAAAGTCCTAGTGAAGCCCGGAGTTTTGGCAAGTCTCCAGAAGTGTTTCATGTGATGAATGTCAGAGCGACCACGCTCCATCTGGTACCCTCCGAACCAGCACTGCCATTTTGCTATCCCCGCTTTCCACTAGCTCCAACTCGCGGTTCCGGAGAAACTGATCCTCGTCGTTGATCCATGTCACTAGCCAGCGGATCTCGATATTAGACAGGTTGTGCAAAAGCCGCACAAGCCGCATGCGGCTTCATGCGGCTTTTTGGCATTGTGCAAAGCCGCGGGGAGGATTTCAATATCCCAAACCCATAAACCCACCGGAAATGACTCATACGAATATCATTTTGAATGTTCTGTCCATGCGGCTATCCAATCAGATCCAGCGAATATAATGATTTGTCCTTGAGTTTCCACGTTGATTCCACAGCACCTACAAACTGAATGACAAATGGAACAGCCATCCCATAGTCTAAAATACTTCCCTCCACTCAGCAGGTTCACTGAAAGTTCGACCCTTCCTAGATGAACTCGGAAAATCTCCACGGCTTTGCACAATGCCCAAAAGCCGTGTGCGGCTTGTGCACAACCTGTCTATTGAGGCAGACAATTTCTTCCCGAGCATGCAAGATTTTGAAGTAGGAGTCCATGGCAAGGCGGTAGGCTGGTCGACTCCACGGTTTGTTCAGCAGTTCGCCATCTGTTGCCCGAAGGAAGTCGAAGTCGGCTAGAAAGGCGTATTCGACGACTTGATCCCAAGTGAGTGATGGTGCAGGAGGCTCAAGCGCGAAGGCCGCTGTATTGTACCGGCTGATGGCATTTTTGATTGCCACGGAGCGAGCCTGGAGTGCTTTTGCAATGTGTGTCCGCATCTTGTAAGCTGAGATAATATCAGTCTTGTATGTTTTGATTTTCCAGCACCCACCTATCCCAGATCGATTGACCTTGGTCAACTCAAATATACGCTCCACAATTAAGAGCTCCAGTGCATTGAGAGCATCTGTGAACTTCTTCTCCTTCACCAGCTTTACTGCAGCAGCCCACTCCGGAGAGGTAGATGTCCAACGAGCGGTAATATCTAGTTGTTCCTTGATATCGATCACCGAGGCTAAGTCACGATTTCGGATCTCCTCGGCATGTCGTCGGGATCGTTGTGCTGCTGCATCTTTGCTGGGGTTGTAGTCGCTGTCGGCATCTCTTCCCTCTCAACGCAATGTTAACAGTTTTGCTCTGGACCCATGTCAAGAAAAAAGGAATCACAGAAATAAACTTGAAAGACGTACTCGCTTGAACTGAGGTTCACCAGTTTCTGCACATACTCCATCTCAAGACTGGTCTCCTGGGACTTCTTGGAATTCTTCTTCAACATCAGCCACTCCTTCTCCTCCGCTAGCCACTTCTCAAACTCCTCAGTAGACGCCACACCCTCTCGACGCATCCACTGCCTGAGTGTCGGCTCGGTTGCCAAAATTCCGAGGGCCTGATGGTAGTTATCACAAAGGAATTTGCCTAAGTCCAATGTCAGTTTGCCTCGGCTCAGAGATTTCCTCAAACTCACTAAGATTTGTATATGTCTCGAACGTATCAAAATTCTTCATATATGTCGTAATCTCCTGCTGCCGGTGAAAGCGGCTCGCATAGCGCACAGCCTTGGCAAGCGCGTTGGACTTGGAGAAATAACGCTCACAGCCCTCCAAGTCCTCAAGACCTAAGCCTTTCACATAGGTTGCGAGGTACTTCAGCTGACACAGTCGATTGTGACCATGACCGTGGAAGGCCCCTACTAGCATGGTGAGTAGCTTTTCGCTTGCCTTCTGGTTCAGATCACTCTTGCTGATTGTCGCTGCTGTGTGGCAGCCAATATCATATCCGGCTCCAAGCCGGTCACCGAGAGCGTCCAGCAGCGCATCGATCATTGCCAAGGGATATTTCGCCCTGTGTCCGTTAAGTTGTCCCGATATTTGAATGACATCATCAAAAAGACTCACAATTCACCGCTGCAAACCATGTCCATGACCAGCAGCACAAATCCGTGTCAGCAAAGCGCAAGAAAAATCCCAGTTTCCTCAAATACACCCCACATCTTAGCCGTCATCTCATTCATCATATTTTTCCATCGGTCATGGCACGGAGAGTCATCGCCCTGAGATATAGATCAGTAGAAAGCCAAATATCGAATCGAAGACTCACTGGTACTTTGTCCTGCGGAAGAAGATCAGCAAGCTTTGTTTTCACCCATTGGTCCACCTCTTCTCGACTGCGCCAATAATCCTTGCTGGCATTCCTTGTATCTGTTCGCTCCCTTGACTCCGGTGGCAGTGGCATCCCCATCTCGTCAACGTCAACGGAGCCGTCTGCCTTCTTGACCTTTCGAAACACCCGCCTGAGAGACTCGTTTCCATTGAAACAGAAAAGCTTCCGGAACATCAACTCCTCGCCTTCAAGTTCGTACATGCATGCCGGACAGCCATGCGTCAGACGCCAGTTTTTGGAATCACGACCCAGGTTCGCCAGAACTTTCAGCTCGGTTTTTCGTTTAACGTCCAAGTAAACATTGTATGTGATCGAGAACTGCTGGCAAAGGTACGGTTTATAGGCCACCTGTTGGTAACTCAATTAGCTGCAGTCAATGAAAGAACACAGAATAAGACACACCCCATGAATATCGCAAAGCGATTTCACAAAAGGCTGGATCGCAAGGTGGGGACAGCGACAATGTGTTGCCCGGAAGAACTCCAGAGTCCGGGTGGTGATCACTACGCTCAGGAGCCATGGTGCACAAGGGAAAAGTCCTTGCTTGATCAAGGAAGCAGCTATACCCCGCCCACTGGAATCGAGTACTGCATCCAACGTATATGTTTCTAGGAATCTTGTCAGTCAGTCCAAGCAACATTATATTGAACTAGCTCACTGAAAATATCAACCACCTGAACAACACATTCCCCCCTCCCAGGTTCTCCTTCCACTGGTGGCGGCGGTTCGTTCTCAGTGATCCAGTGAATGTACATGTCCACCAGGTCCTCCATCTGCGAGGCAAAGGCATATACATGCCTCTCCACTCTGTCCCGACGAGTCCGCCAATCCTTGCACTTCGGACTGCATAATATTACTAGAGACTCCCCCATGGTAATCGTCACGTACTGTTTATTCCGTGTCTCTTCCTCCCTCTCCTCTTCAATTGCCCTGGCAGCATCCAGTAGTTCCTGGCCACCATGGCTGATTTCAGCTGCCACTGTTCCATCCAGTACATCCTCAATACGAATTTCATTATCTTCGTCAAAGTCCAAGTCTTGCTCATTATTGTAGTTACGCAGTGCATCCAGAGTTTGTTGTTGTGTAGCGCTAAGCGCTAAGGGACCTATAAGCCATCCGGTATCAAAATATAAGTTCAACTCACCAGAATTCCGAGCTTCAAAGTCTTCAGTGCGCTTGACACGATAATCGTCTTGTGCCTTTCTGCTCTTCAGATTGACACGCTTGAGAGTGGTAGGAGCACGAGTACTGAGAGGTTGAAAGGAGCTGCCCAATACCACAGATTTTCTAGAAGCACTACTACCAGCTCTTTTTTTGTTGGACATGAGGATGCGGACAGGAAGTGTCACGTCAAACGCGTTACGTCACATCACGTGATCTCACAGCGGTCACTTCCTTCCTTTCTGACACCACCATCTCTGACTTGTTGGCTGGCTGGCTGGCTGTCTTCCACTGCTCTAACATCTATCTCCCTTGGATATACACCTCTCTGGGCTCCTCTCTGGCTCTTCCAGCCCTTTGCAGGAGTTGTGCCACTCATCTGTGCCACTCATTACTGACGCGTCCTTCTGGTCCATGGGTAAGTTTTTTTTTGCTCCATTTCTCTTTCTTTACTTCACTCTACTACCCTACCTCTGTAAACCACCCGAGAGACTGAGATCCGACCCTGGAACTATGGTAGACTCGGTGTTTGAGGGGGCCTTTTATTTCTTTCATAAACTGGGGAGTAATCCGCCAGGGAGACTGAGATCCGACCTTGGAACTATGGCAGACCCTGTGTATCCACATTTTCATGTTTTTTTGACGTGTTTGTTGCCCGCCTCCCTGTCTATTCTCAACCTTTCTGACAAATTCTCGTAGCGTCAAGGCGAAGGCTACGATCCGGGAAAGAGTTCAGGGCATTTGACCTGGCTCTTCCTGAGATGTGTCAACCCGCCAACCCCTGTCCAGTTCTTTGATGTTTCCGACTGTCTGGCCAACGAATTTCTGCCCAAGAAGCAGCTGGGACTTTTGATGAGCCTGAGCACAATATTCCCGATGATCTGGTAGATGACCCTCCTTCCCACCCCCATTTCTGGATCAACCCCAGTCCGCCCCCTCTCCCTGCCTCCCCCTCCACCTCATCTCGCCGCTCCGCCACCCCGACTGCTATGGACTACAAAAAGAAATCCTCTAAAATCCGTCGTGCCCGTAAAGAGCAGATATACAGGTTGCGAATGGCACCCCTGGCCTCAAATCCATCCATCTCAAGCGCCAATTAGAGGCCATGGCCCACGCCGTTCAGCTAGATCTTGACGTCGAAGATGTCTCGCATTCCAAGCCTGCCTGGATTGGGACCCGGGGCGCTGAGAGCGCCTCTGAGGATGGCATGGCCGGGCGGATCTACAGCGCACAGGAGATCTTGGACCTGATTGGGAAGGAAGGGATTGGAATGCGGTATATCAATTGGGGCGGCATGTTCGTGTTTTCCGCAGCCTTTCCGACGTAGCTCATCCACAGCCTCTATATAGACTCTCTATCCCTATCACAGACTCCCATGGGCACATCATTGCCGTTCTTGGTGGTACTCCCCGCGACATTTCTGGCTGGAAGATTGTCACCGACGCCGCTGCGAAGCTCCTGGAAGACAATGCACACCAACTTACCCAGTCTGAGGCTCTCGTTCACCACCAGCACGCTCAAGAACCCTATCCTGCAGTCTCTCGGGGAGTCTCTCTTGGTGGTGGGCAGCTCGTCTGTGTCTACTCCTCCCTTTATCACTCTGTTAATCGTCTTCCAGGGACCATCCAACCTCCAGACTACCGCTAAAAACACTCGGGTCACCGACGAGCTCTTGGCCAGTGACTGCTTCAAGCAACTTTCGGGGTGGGCTAACCGTAAGATCGCTCCCTCTTGATCCTTCTTGCTGTCTGAAGATCGTTACCAGTACTTTTTTAGACATTTGCTCCTCTCCTTGCGGCATTCGTCGAGGCGCAGATGACCATCGTCGCCGAGTCCCAGCCATCCTTGGTCTGGAACTTCGTAGGGTCGGTCTTTGCAGCCTGCACCTTCAACTTTGGGCCACACGCAATCACTGTCCCCCACCTTGACTTCGGGAATCTCTCTTGGGGCTGGTGCGCCATCACTGCCCTTGGCCGCTTCAATCTGGATCTTGGGGGACATCTCATCCTCTGGGATCTCAAGCTCATCATCCGATTTCCGCCCGGATCGACTATCCTCATCCCCTCCGCCATTATCCGGCACTCCAATTCACCCGTTGCCGTCCATGAGTTCCGAGCATCTTTTACCCAATACACAGCCGGAGGTCTGTTTCGCTGGATCAGAAATGGGTTTAAGACGGATGGCAAGTTTGAGATTACTGCTTTGCCTGAGGAAAAGCAAGCGCGAGACGACGAAGTGGAAACAAGATGGAAGCAAGGTGTTGCTATGTACTCTACCTTAGATTCTCTAGATTTAGATAGTGTGTTGAGTCACCACATTTTGTAAATACCCTGTTTTCTTGTATGAATGCTTGTGCCTTCTTCAAACACCCCAATTTGTTTGACTCGACCGAGTGAAAGGGCTTTGAGGCGAATCGGCCGAATGTCCGAAGCTTCGGAATTGGATGCCAATAGGTCAGAAAAAAATTCGTGGTACAATTTCTAGCAAGCCAGCATGCCTCGCAATTTTTCTGAGGGTGTTCAGATGCCAAATAAACCATATATATAAAAACCAGATCACCCGGGGCTGCACAAAAAATGTAATTAAATGATTTGTTGAAAGTCGCGAACCCGCTCAACTTTGAAGCACTTTACGGTATTTGCCATGCAAACAAAAGGCATCTTTTGGTCTTGATGCTCATCCACCACCAAAACAATTCTTGAAAGCTCATAATCTGTCAGCTCAATGACTGACAGCAATCGAGGCAACGTTCTTCGCAATTATTATTCCTGGTACAAAGCTAGAACATTTATTTTGACCGTCTTAACCCGTAACTCGTCAAATAGAAAGCAAGAGACACTCAGAGAGAAGGCTCGCATTCGAATGCAAAAGTGAAATCTTTGTCCTACCCCCTGTCGCTCATACTCATTTCTGCATCCAGAAAGCGCCAGACTCGTATGGAGGGAGCCAGGCAAATTGCAAATGCAAGTCGCCGAAAGTATGATGCTGAATATAGAGAGGCGTGGGTGGTGTTTTGTTCATGAACTGCTGTAGGATTGAGTACTAATCATAGCTGCCAGGCTGCGTTGTCGGTGGGTACAATTCTTTGGCAGACCCCCGAGCCTCCCACCGTATTTACAAACAGACCGGGAAATACCTGAAGAAAAACGGAGTGGACAAATTTTTCAAGTATTATACTCCTCTGCTCAACGAGTTCAACGGGAATCTTGCGGGTGTTGGGGTTCCAACAGGGGAGGAGGATGGAGATGATGAGGACAGGTCGGCATTAGAAGGCAAATCGCAGTCGTAGGACAGCCAGTTCTGTTCCCTTTTTTCTGGATAAAATTCACATATGATGGTCTAAACTTGGGTTGCAAGGCTGTTAAGAATAGAAGAGTGTTCTGTATCAATAGAAGAGCGGTCTAAATGTTTATCAGTGAATTCTTTGCGCTCGAAGAGCGCTCACGTAAAGGTTACAGCATTATGATTGACAGTCCGCCTGTTTCTCTTCCCCACCATGTCGCCGCACAAGTCCCCCAATCCGTTTCCCCTGGTCAAGAACTCCGGGCCCCCTCCACCTGATTACTCTTCCTGCCGGCCCATCGAGTACCTGGGACAGAATTTTCGAGGGTACACCGCTCATGACCAACATCAAGGCTGACACTACTGGCTGGTCTATCTGCAGGGCAATCTTGGGGGTTTGTATGTGACTCGGTCGGTGGCATCGGCATTCTATTTTCTGTTTTCTTTTTTTGGGGGGGGTGCACATGCCTTGTCGGCTCGTCGACGACTCGCGCGCAGGCAAACGACATGATGTTCGGATGTTCGCCTGCGCACGATGACGCCTGTGGATGAGTCGAGGAGAGTCGACAATTCGGCAACTCACGCGGACGAGTCAACGACTCCCATGCATGCACACACCTCGTCGACAACTCGCGCGCAGGCGAACAATATGATGTTCGCCTACGCGTGATGACGCCTGTGCTGTCTGCACAGGCGTGCACACGTCAACGAGGATGAGTTGACGACTCCCGCGCATGCACACGCCTCGTCGACTCGCTCGCATGCACACGCCTCACGACTCGTGTGCAGGCGAACTACATGATGTTCGCCTGCGCGCGATGACGCCTGTGCTGTCTGCACAGGCGTCCACACGCCTCATCGACAAGTCAACGAGTCAACAGGCGTCATCGCGCATGATGTTCGCCTCCGTGCGATGACGCTGGTGCTGTCTGCACAGCGTGCACACGCCTCGTCGACGAGCGAGTTCACCTGCACAAGTTCGCTTGCGCGCGATGACATCATGTCATCGCTGTCTGCACGGGCGTGTGCACGCCTCGCGGACAACTCACACACAGCCTGCACAGGGCGTGCCTGTACGGGGTGTGTACGTGTTGACGAGTGTACGACTCGGGCACAGCAGGCATGCACACGAGTCGTGAGCGGCGCTGGCGCTGGCGTGCACAGGCGATGACTCGTCAACGCCTGTGGTCTTCTTCCTCCTCCTTCTCTCCATTTTCGTCGCATTGCTAACTGAGTAATACAGGGCTCATGCCGAGGAAAATCTTCATGGACACAACGTGGAAAAATGCCTCCAGGCATTTGACACCCACGCCGATGCGCTCGCTCTGTGGGCTAAAGTATGCCACTCAGTCCACCGCCTGTTACGATCATGCACTTTCCGGCTGTTTACGGCCTTTCCGGTTACGGTTACGGCCATTACGGTCCAACCAACTTTCCGATGCTCCGGCTAGTTCCGTTGACGCATAACCTTTGGGGTTTTCGCAATGAAGGTCTTCTGAGCGTTCCCCAAATCAAACATATGACTTATGCAACTATGCTTCTCTCTTATTGTTCTTATTGTTCTTATTGTCTTTTATATACTTCTTTCCGCATTAGACTTATCTCCGTATTTAGTATAAATACGTATTATGTTCTACTGTATCTTTAGTTGAAAATTAACGTGCTTTGCCTCCGCATTGCTCCGTGGTCTGACTTCTGCTCTCCTCGTCGTCGAGCCAAGTTAGTTGGTGTACCCGATCTCCTACGTGGTATCACTTACGGCCCTATCCGTCTTTCCGGCCTTTACGTCTTTCCGGCCTTCCGTCCTTCCGGCCTTTTCCGACACGGATATAACACCGCCGCTGCAAATCCCACAACGCATGCGAAGGCCATGGGTGCGACCTAAAGGCCGACCATCTGCAGCGTGCCACCGAGGCTGCAGCTGCAGCAACAAGGGTGGCGTTGAACGCCTCGTGGGCAGCAGATGCATTGACGAGCACCGTGCGAGCTTCATCTCGCTCGACCACCTCTTCCTCGGCTCGTTCTGCTGCCACTACACCCGATCCTCCTCGTCCACCTGCTTTGATACCAGGGTTGTGCCCGGGGACGGTTCGCCGTGGTAAATGGATATCGTATCGAAATATCCCCCGAGAGGTCGAATGACTCCGTTGCCGACTCCCGATCCCGAGTGCGAGCGGAACCCTTCGCCCCACCCCCCACTATATGATGATGACAGCGACGATGACACCACCACCCTTCCTACCCCTCTTGCTGGCAGCACCACCGCCCCCACTGCACGCTCAGCATTCACTGCCCCTGCCATGCCACGGAATACCACCATCAAGAGGGAGAAGTCCGTGGCCACCATTTCTCTGTGGGCCGACGGTGACGATACCGAGTGCGAGGGGGCTGGGAGCGATGATGCAGCCATGGTCGTGGACTCCTCACCACACAGCCCGCCCCCACCAAGCACCATGTCCTCCATCAGCACCTCCTCCTCGCTTTCTTCGTCCACTTCCTCGGCCTCTCAGCGCCCGGCTGCTTTGACTTCCTCCGCTCCTCGCCGTATTGTCCCAGCTGCTGGTGCTCCTTCCACGACCTTCTGGGTCAATCTGAAGACCAGGGCCATATTCAAAACTTATCCTGCTGCTTCAAAGGACTCAGGGATGGACGGGGTCAGAGGTTTTGGAGCCATTGGACCGGCGTGCAACTTCGCGGTTCAGAAGGCGGGTGGGGAGCCAAGAACAATATCTTACATTAGTTTGAAAGACGGGAAGGTCTTGACGACTGTGGAGGCGGCTTTGGATGACGCGGGCGAGCACAGGATTTTTGTGTACCAGGGTGGGGACCAGGGACTCTACGAATGTGTTATGAAAGCCGTTAGAAATTGAGTAGTACATCTGTCGTTCTCATATATCTTGGTAGCAAATTTGTGTTACGTTAGAAATTGAGTAGTTTCGAGTCTTTTGTCGGCTGAGCATCAATAGACATGTGAGAGACACGGGACCGCGTCTTTGTGTCTTTGTCTTGCCACTCAGGACACTATGTCTCTGCAATTTATTCCCTACGACCCAGCTGGTACCAAAAAGTCCAAAAAAAAACCTGCCATCACCCAGCCTCTCAGCACGCCTGCTACAGCGGCTTCGAGCCTTCCTCAGACGACAGCCTCGCCACCAGCCACTAACAGCACTGCCAATAATCTGGTTCAGCATAATCTGGGCCTGTCTCCTTCCGAACCACCCCCCACCACCGTTGCTCAGGTCGCTTCAGACCCAGAGGTTCCAAGTTCCGAAGGGAATCCGGTTTCTGGCCCACCTGTAGTCGAAGATCCAGCACCGAGCTCAGAGGAACGCGTTGAGGGAGATGCACCCGCTTCTTCTGCCCCTGGTGGAGAGCTGCCTTCTGGTGCAGCTCCTGACGACAATGACGACAACTGGGTGGATGACAATGACCAGTCCTCTGTTCCCGCTGGGAAACCAGGAATCAGCACCTGGCGCGAGCGAAACCCCCAGTGTCGTGTTATTCCACTCAGGAAGGGGAGGAAAAAGCAAACCGCCGAGACTCGTGCCACTGCCAAGATGAAGCGGGCCGTTAACAAGGAGAAGTCAAAGAACTTGCAGGTCGATATCGACAGCATCAATGCTGCTCGTAACAAGCTGGCCGAGGAGACTGCAGCGAAGCATGGCGTGAAAGTCCCTCGGCAGCTCTCAGCGTGAGAGGAAGGCGAACCTCTTTAATGCCAAGACGCACGATGCCTGCAAGAAGGCTCGCCAAGGTTAGTGGTCTTACTTTCGCGGGCCGACGTGCTAACTTCTCATTCCAGAAGGAGAATCAATAGACTGAGCTGAGGGGAAGCAACACGCACATGAAAATCCCGAATACCAGAACCTCACCAAAGATCAGAAGCAAGTCTTGCTGGCGCAGTTAAACACCTACCGTGATACGATGACCAAGGGGACACGAGCCACAAATTCTGCCACAGCTGCTGATGCACGCTGCACTATCAAGCTGATAACGGAGGAGGTTTGTGAGCTTTTATATATATCACTAAATAAATTGACTTGAGCGTTCAGATGGAAGCCCTGGCGCAGCATACCGGGATGGTGGGCTTTGCTATGTTTAGTCGAGGCCACATCCACGACAAGACCCTCCCGACAGAGTGTCAGTCCTTGGGCGCTTTGGACTTCTTTGAGGACATCGTTGGCAAGAACTTCCGTGATGTGGGGGAAAAGTTTGAGCTGTGGTGTATCGCTCGAGAGAAAGGTAGGTCCTGACAGACCCTGATTACGTATTTGGCGCTGATTTAATTCTTGAGGCCTGACGGGGATAGATACCTTGCAGTCGATGCGCAAGCAGGTGAACAAGGGGATCCTGGCCGGTCTCTGTGAGTAATTCTGAATGAGTATTCTTTGATGATCACTCACTTGCTTGTTAGTTTCTGTGACTGGGACCAAGAAAATCGCAATGAATTGGGTCCAGTACTGGAAGAAGATTGTACTCAAGCGACACGTCATCATACGACGCTGGCCCCTTGAAGGCCATCCCAGGAACCCGGCCTCCATCCACGATGTTGAGAGCATGAGAAAGCTTCATGACGCCTAGGAATCTGGAGATTGCTACTGGCAGAAGCTGAATGGTGACGAGCAGGAGGAGGTGCAGGAGATGGTCAAGGAGATGGTCGAGTCAGGCGAGGTGGAGGAGACTGTCAGGAAGACACGCATAGACAAGGGGAGCTCTCGCAAATCCCAGCCATCTAAGGCTCTGTCGACACGCAGCAAGGCAAAGGATGCACCAGGTCGACGTGTTTGGGAGGAGGATGAGACGACTGACGAGGAGGGGACGCAGCAGAAAGGGAAGGAGAGGAGGAAGACGGAGAAGGAGAAGGAGAAGGAGAAGAGGAAGGCAGAGAAGGAGAAGGAAAAGGCAAAGGTGAAGCCGAGGAAGTCGGAGAAGGGGTCGCAGAAACGGAAGGCAGATGATACTACCGACCCTCGTCCGGCCAAGCGCCAGTCCACCTCTCGCAAGGGCGATCCCCCGAGTGCAAAATGCAAGTCCACTGCCAGTGATGGTGGTCGTTCACAGAAGAAGAGGAAGCGGCAGGACGACAGCGATGCCAACGAGCCCACCCCCAAGTCCCGCTCCAAGCAGGCCCCGGATGCACCGAAAAGCAGATTTGAGGTGATGCACAACAGGCTCCGGGCGTTGGCCACGGGGAAGTCAGGGTCGATCACAACCAAGCTCCCTCCCGCTATGTGCAAAGGCCTACCGGGGGTTCGACTGGGGACAGTGGAGTTCACAGCGCTCGGTTTGAAGGGTATGGACGAGGACAGTGATGATGACAGTGACTCTGACAACTAGACTCTTTTTTTGTGTTTTTTATATGTTTTTTTGGACACTAAATTGACCTGGTAGGTAGAAAACCATGCCTACAGAGAACATTCAGAGGTGAAAGATGCAACGCGAGTAACGGACATACCGATACTGATTATTCCATGGGTGACAGTCGTCAATAGCCTGTTTCAAATACGATTGTGCATTATGCACCTGGTTCTGCAGGCGGGGAGGAGAACTTACGCGCTCAGGGACGTACGATTACCGACGATATCGCGGGGGATGGCTGGTAATCCGGCGAATTTGGCCTCATATATCGCGAATATGACGAGGAGGACGAGACCAATGACCAATGGGGCCAAAACCTGTACCGAACTCCAGGCGTACCGTATGCCCGCCCACGAAAGCCCGACGTTGGCGAGACCGGTTCCTGCGATGACTATTGCGTTGCCACTAAATTCAGTTGGGGTGTCAGCTCACTGGCGCCTTTAGAACGAGAAAGCAGTTCACGTACACCCAGTCGACCTTCGCCAGCTTCTCGCGGGTCGATCCCTCTGGACGCCTGACCGAGAGGAAGAAAAACACCATAGCGAATGCTATTGCGCCGACCGGGAGATTCAGGTCTTCAAACCAAATCAGGGAGTGGTTAGATGTGTTACTCGCGGCTCAAAGGAAAGAAGTGATCACAGAAAAGCCAGCGCCATGATTTGCCGTTCTGCGATAGCCCTCCTCCCTTAAATGGTATGTTAGGTCACTTGAAGAAAATTTCAAAGAGTATGGCACACGATAGGTGGCCCAGAGAACTGATCAGACGCAAATCAGCATCACGTAGCGGGTTTCATGAGAAACTGAGCTCACGGATGCGAGGGCCCAAACAATAGCCACGAGGCCATTGTACAATCCACGTTCTGCGAGAGGGACGAGGTCGGCGATAATGATCTCTGTAAGCGTCAGAATTCCGCCGCCACCAGTGCCTTGTCCGTTGAGTAACGAGTCAATAATGGTGAGATTTCATTCACCTTGGATCACTGGATTTTGCGTCAAGTATATATCTGAGGAGGAAAAATTTATGGCTTACCACGAGCAGCGATCATCATGGGCTGTGGGCAGGAAAAGCTAAACCACAGTCTTTGAATGGAGTTGCAAGCCAACGGACCATATTCTGTGCAGCGCCGGCAATCGCGCTTCCTAGAACAAAGAATGCGATACTGGCGAGCATCACCGACTTTCTACACAAACAAAATTAATAGACAGAAAGAAATCACCACAGAACAACAAACCGCCCAAACACATCCGCGAGGTTACCGCTCAACGGAATGAATGCAGTGCTTGAGAGTGCGTAGGCCGATCCGACCTAGCGCTCGACTCGGATAAGAGCCCAGGCGTTTATGATCAAACAGACTCCGCTCACCCATATATAATCGCCCTCGGTATCACTGAGTGCGCCCGCAATAGTCGGTAAAGCTGTCCCGACGGCAGTCAGGTCAAGTGCGGACAGAAATTCGGCAGCCATTATCGCGACGAAGGATAGCCAGAATGCACGGCTTTTAGGGGCAGGCTTTGTAGGGATTTCGGAATCAAGCGACCCCTTGGGGTCTTCTAACGCCTGTGGGCTCAAATCAGAGGCGGGAAGTTTGTCGGTAGATGTCATCGTGTCGCCTGAGGGCTTGAAGGCGAAAAAAATTGGGGCCTTTAAATGTCGCTTCTTTTCCGTGTTGCCGACGCCTCCATCGGAACAATTACCTTTTTCTTTCCCGACAAGGCGCGATGCGCCGTAAGCGAGCGGCCGACCGCGCGTCGTTTGCGATGGCGGGTGTTCCGGCGGATCATTAGCTGTTTTCAGGCAGAGCCCGCTCGTACCTGAACGGAAAGTGGGAACAAACGGTGTTCTCTTTTCCAGTTTTCAGTCCGGGTAAGTCAAGGCGGCAGCAATTCAGGATGCGATTCGCGTCATCTACGCAAGACGGGATTTTCCGAGCAATATCTCGCCAATGTCTCGAGGAAGAACAAGAAAATTGGAATCCGGTCGGCCATATCCTTATCCTCAGGGCAAGTCTGGAGCATAGTTAAGTTGGAGGGTGGGGATTTGGTGTGGATATTGGGATATCTGCCGGAGTGAACTCAAGTCCACTGATCACCAAGAGAGGACCGCGAGATCAAGTGCAGGAAGAACTGAGGACGATCGGGTTTCAACTGGCGCAAATCCGCGCAAAACAGCAGGTGGGAGCAGTCAAGCCCCGACGCGTGGCTGATTTGTGACACATGGCGTGATTGCGGCATGATGCGCTTTATTGAACTTGATCTCCGCCACCACGCTAAATGCCACCACGTTTCCCTAGGTTTCCCTCACCCGCCTCGCATTCCGTATATAACGGTCAGAAATTTTGGCCAGTGGGGGCCCTGGGAAAATGGGTTGTTTATCATTCGTGTGTCTTTCGGACCTGAGACTTTGGAAGCTTCGACTAGGCTGGGCCTGCGATGGTGTGTATTTGAGCATGACCGCGGCGCGGCGAGTCCTTATATTCCGCCTTCAATTTCAGATAACTCGCCTCTTCTTCATCAATCATATCGTCAAAATACTTCAAACTAGCCGACTCTTCGAAATACTACACGACTGGCTGACTGGGAATCTCAATTTCCTCGAGCACCGTTCGAAAATGCAGGCAAGAAACTCTTATCCTCACTGAGTAAAGTCGACGCAGCTCTCGTACGTCTGCTTGACCTGGACGCCCCACCACCACCACTGGATCGCGCACTGTCCCGCCTTTGCGCATTGCGTCCCGAGGTTGGGGACGACGACAGTAAAGTCCGCTATGAAACAAATCTCAGCGCCCTGCAGTTTTTTGGGGGAATGACAGGCACTGACTCTCGTTCTTCGGCCAATCCACCGGGCCAAGAGAGTCGTTCGCGTACACCGGCCAAGTGAACAGCCGCGCGATCGGGGTCTGGGTTGCGAGGTTCACGACGGACACGTTCTAATTAATTATCGGCCCGACGTTCAGCGCGCACCAAAACGATTGGCGAGGAGGCAACTCACAGCGAAGCCGGTGTGGTGCGCCTCCATATCGACGTGGAAAGGCACGCTGGTTCCGGGGGCATAAACGCGCGTGTTGTTCACATTGTCCTCGAACTGATATCCACGGCAGAAGAACAGGTGGCACGCGGTCGCGTTGTATGTCGGTCCCGGGCTAATGGCGGAGTTCTCGATCTGGGACTCGCATAAGCCACGGCTGAAAGTATCCAGGAACTATTGTCACCGGTCCATATTTGTCGGACTTCAAGATTGTGTTGACGATTAAACCGCAGGCCGCCAAGTTGGCGGGGCCAAGCTGAGTTGAAAGTATAGTTCAACCAGAGTTTCCACGGGAGGAGGGAACAGGACTTACTGCGCGGGGCGCGGGCGTGGTTACCGTCCCGTGTGCAACGGCGGCGGCGATCAGAGACAAGGAAAGTAGGACCTGAGAGAAGAGCTTCATCTTGTTCGAATTGAGGCAGCTTGAGTCCTCTCTTATATTTGACCTGCGTATTATTTCGAGGGGCCGAGGCCGGTCCGCATAGCGGACCGTTCAATTGAACGCGGAAGAATGCCTTTGCTCTTCCAACGACGATAGCGCTTGGATGTCGGGGATATTTAGGGATATCTGCTGAGACGTGAAAAATGTACAGCTTGGCGCCGAGAAGAGGAGCCAGCTGGTCTGTAGAGTCATGAAACCAGAAGAGAAAACCTCAGGCTTCGTGTGTTAAAAATGAGTGGCGGTCCGGGACGAGGTTCATTAATATTACGGTTGTAGCAGACAATTCAAAAAATCAGAGCTGGCCAGTTTTTGAGGACTGATCAGGATAACTACCGGGACTAACCCACATCGAGGGTAATCACGAATGACTATGGTTTTTTTTTCTTTTTCGCGTCTGCTTGGCATCTGTTCAACATGGGCTGGGTTATCGAACATCTCCACCATAGAAGATGGTGCGTGTAACTGAATCTCGATGGAACAAAATCATGATGACTGGACATTTTCCACGAGAAAACATCAAGTCGAGGCTGTCGAGCCGGCTTTGGAATTTGTGGCGGCAATGTTCAAGCAATGTTTACCCTGATTTGGCTCACTTTCCGCTCGCGTCCAATCACATGCTGCGATGATCTCATCCCCCTGTCTTTCTGCTCCTCACATCCTTCCACCGACCATGGGGCAATACTGGAAAGTAATCAACCTCGACAAGGATGAGACCTATGGCGGCTGGGGAAAACTGGGTGAATGTCTTTTCAATGGGTCTCCCCGCTGCCTCAATCAGAGCTTGAGGGTCGCTCCGACGCTCCCCGACTGCGACAGCCTAATTTCCCCGGTGAAACCTGGCACCCTCTTCCGGGACGGCCTCGAGCTCTACAAGGATCGTCCGACCTACTGCCCCAAAACAGCCATCCAAAGGTGCGCTGCACTCTGTCGTGTCGCATTCCTGAATCCTGATCTTTGTTATATGCGCAGCTGTGCTTTCTTGAAATTTCCGATGGAAACGATCCAGGAGATCTACTCGCATTTCCACGACCTCGCGGATATCGTGTGCCTGAGTTTGACGAGCCAGTTTCTGTGGGATATCGGAAGACAAGAGCTCTACCGGCATATAGAAATGCATGCCGCCCGTTCGTCGTGGGCAGGGGACCGCATCATCTGCATCGGGGATTACTTGGACGACAATGATCTCCCCGATAACGTCTTCACGCCGGCGGAGGAGGCATACTTCCTCGGCGAGGAAGATCATTACACCCTGTACGACTATCCCTTCCAGTGCATATCCCGTCCCCGGTGCAGCTTCAACGTGGCCGACGTCTTCATGCACGCCAAGATTTTCACCCGAATGGAGCGGGCCTGGGGCGAGCTCCAGATTTTTTATGCTCTCGTCAACAGACAATACACGGCGCCCGAACCCACGCAGCCCGTTCTCAGAAACCTGTCGCGCCACCAGTACGTCCGGGAATCGGCGCTCGTGCGTTGGAAAGACGGGATGCTGGCCGAGATGGAGGAGGCGAGGAGGGTTGGATTTGGGGAAATTGTCCTGAGCCGCATTAGCTTCTCGTCGGACAGCTCTGTGTCTATGCGCTATGCGGGAGATATCCACCGCGGAGTGTGGGCGGGGGATCGTTTCGACATCGTCGGTTCGGAATGGCTGGAGGGGTTGGATGTTGATACCGCAGCTGCTTGGGTGGATGTCAGTGACGAGGTTTTGAAAGAGGTGGAGGGGATCTGGAGGTCAGAGTATCGTTGATCGGCGCGGCGGACGGATCTTTCGGGAACTTCGAGAGAACGGCGTGTTGATGCGGAATATCTACAGGTCTGATTCCGATGTGCGGTTTCATGCGTATAACTTCTGCAGTGAATTTGTCGTTCACGAGCCGCTGGAACCCTTAAAACTACGGCACTGAAACAATTTCAACCACAGTTCAATCACGCAAACAGAGAGCTCGAGCGCTCGTAGATAAGCAACACAATTTATTCGCATGAATCAAGAGACACAGCTTCATTCATAATCAAGCCCCTCGTTTCCGTTGAACGCTAATCTTACAGCCCGGTAATTCCTCATTCCTTTATTTGGCTGACTTTGGCTCGCTCGCGGATCGCGCTCTGGCCCTGTGATACGCGTGATCCTACATATCAACTTTTTGCCTTTGCCCTTCTTCCGTTTGCCTCGTCGTCGACAGCAATGGTCAACGCTCCCTGGAACGCAAGGCTAATACATGTCGTCGATTTGCCACTTCTGGTGGCGACATGACCTGTTTATTTGCTGGTTACCGGTGACCTGCTTACTTGAGTCCAAGGTTGGTCCAAGCCCAATCCAAGCCTCCAAGGACTCCAATTCAGCCCAAAGTTCGCCTGCCACCCTGCTGCCTCCGAGTTTCCGCGGGACCAACACCGGCTTCTATAGATGACTGTATTGCCTAACCCTCAAATGCTGCGCTTATCTCATTCGCTTGATTTTCATCAAAGACGGTCACAAAATAAAAAGGCGGGAAGGCTGGGGCTGGGGGACGCGATCCACGGATCCACGGAATGTTTTCCTCTTGGCTACTTCTACTAAAACTACCACCCTTCCCTCAAAGTCTCCGTCTAAGAAATGTCTTTTCCGAGTTTCGGACCCTCAACGACTGCAGAGGAAGTAGCTGCCGTCTTTTGCGACGCGATCCGGGGAAAGAACGGTAGGTCTACCTTTCTCTTTCTCTTTCTCTTTCTAACGCTTTCGACGAGTCAGTCCTTGTCACAGGAACTTCGCTCAATAGCCTTGGGTTTGAGACAGCACGAGCGATTGCACAATATGCGAATCTGGTCATCATCACTGGGTACAGCGCTGAGCGGTGGGTGGAGTCTTGCTCTTGCTATCACTGTGCATCCACATCTGACAAAGCTAGACTGCGGCTCAGTGAAGCCGCCATTAAGTCAGAATTTCCTTCGGCCAATGTTCGGCGTTTAAACTTGGATCTCTCCTCCCTCGCAGCAGTGCGCAGGGCGGCGAAAGAAGTCAATGGGTATTCCGAGCCCATCCACGTAGGGCTTTCTCATTTACAAACCATCCTTTGACAATGAATACCCTGGGCAGGTCTTGATCCATAATGCCGCTGCCCCAATTGGCCATTTCAAGCGAACCGTTGACGGGTTGGAGTCGCAAATTGCCACCGATCTCATCGGCCCATTTCTATTCACCAAGTTGATCGCGCCCAGAATTCGTGCCACCAAAAGCGCAACTTACACGCCGAGAGTTGTGGCGCTGACGAGCATCTTCCACGAATATGCGCAGGGAATCGACCTTGCTGACATGGAACACCCCGATCCGGCGAAATACGAGCCCTTCAAGGCATATAATCAAGCCAAGAGCGCGGATATTCTCTTCATGATCGAGCTCTCGCGCAGGTCCTGCGGTGCCATTCGCGGGTACAGCGTGTCTCCTGGTGGTACGAGACCAATAGTCCTGATGCCAACTTGGTACCACTAATGAATGGATGCTCGCAGTTGCGTTAACCAACATTCAGTTGAAACCGGAGTCGCTTGATATATTCATTGCGAGCGGTATGTGGGCAGACTATCACCTCGGTCCGCTCTCAATACGAACCATGCAGAAATCATTACTCCAGATCTCAAACCGAACCGCGTTAAACTCAGTTGGAAAACTATCCCCGAGAGTGCAGCGACGTAAGTTATATTTTCGAGATTTTCCTGACCTCTCTCAAGTGCGGTCAGAACCCTCGTTGCAGCATTCGATCCCCGGCTAGATGGTCAGTTCCCCGTCGTGTCCGCAGTTCAGAATCGTTTAAAGTGTTTAGACAAACCCGGGGCGTACCTGGATGATTGCAATGTGGCAGATATTGCTGGTCCCAACATCTTGGACGCCGTCAGTCCCGGGAATTCTTTTGCCGAATTTATTGACAAGCTCTATATAGGAGTTGCCAGGACAGCTGTGGTCAACGATAGAAAACATCATCGGAGAGTCCTTTTAAATGCATAGCAAACCGGATACAGCGGCCACCTTCCTACGATCTGGGAGATATTTTTCCCAAAAATATAAGTATTGCGGTTATATTTGAACTAAACCTTCAAGCGCCTACGAGTCATACCGGATGTTCCATTTTGAATCCTGAACAGTCTTTAAGAATTCATGGGGAATCTTCTGCCAAATCAACTGAGGAGACTGATAAAACAGATCTGTTCAACTATTATCAGAGACTGGGTACTCGGCTACCTTAGCATAATTTGGCTTGATTATGCCACGGAGGCCAGTAGATATGGATGTATGGGCTCTCAATCAAAGTTATGCATACTGAGAGTGGACTCAGACATTTTCCGCGAATTTACTTAATCACACCGATACTTCAACCTCGCTCCTCTCCCCATGATTTTCCTCCCTGTCCCAAGCGCCAACTGCCCCACCGTCCCTCCACCCTCCGCAGGCGACGCATCCCCCACCCACCCCGGCATCTGATCCAACGCCGCAACGCCCGCAGCGCCGTTCCTCGGGAACAGCAACAACCTCTCGTTTTCTGCTTCATCTGAATCACGCGTAGGGCGCAGCGGCGCACCCACCGCCGCGCCAATCCTCAACATGGCAAACGCATCCAGCGTCGTCGTCCACGTTGGCGTTCGCCACGCGTATACCGCCACGCTCAACAACACCAGCAAAAAAAGCCCCAGCAGGACCGACACCACGATAATCCCCGTTAGCGAAAGAAGGGGCACCTGCAGATCCGCGCCTAAGTCGTAACTCACCATCAACCGCCCGTCGGACGTGCTGAGCAGCCACGCCTGGTTCGCGAGGAACGCAGCGGCGGAGAAGGCGTTGGTGATCCGTTCCCCGAAGAATCCGTCGTACCTGTTGTACACGAACGAGGAGAGGTAGTACATTATCTCAAGGTGCGCCGAGTCAGCGGGGTCAGAGGTGAGCTGGTGCGAGCACCCGTCGATTGGGTTGCCGCCTTGTTCTTGACCGATTTGGTCACGGAGTAGAGGGAGGAAGGGGACCATCCCGCCTGTGCATTGGCTTGAGCGGTAAAGTTGGAGCGCAGTGGTGTTGTCCATGCCGAAGGAGTTGGATTGGAGCGCACGCGTGCGGACGTCGATGAAGGAGCCGAGGCCGAAGAGCGCGAGTGCGGTTTGCAGGAGCGGGCCTTTGTTGACGTTGTTCTCGAGGTTGTGCGTCGCGTTGAAGGCGGTTCCGTTGGAGTTTGTGTTGGGTGTGGCGCGACGAGATTTAGACGATAGGTCATCAAACGTCTGCGTCTCACAGTTCAAATCACACTTCCCCGGCGCACGAACAGTGGGATCCTCCGCTAGCAAAGGACCCGCAATCCCGCCGTTCATGTAATTCGGCAGCTCGAAGAACCCCGCGCTGGTGTTCACCGTGATACGCGTGAAGTACGCGCCTGTCGGCACCTGCACCTCCCACCCACCAGCGGTAGTGAGATTCACCGCAAGGTACAGCACCTCGGAAAAGTCCTGCCGGTCGCGTGTCGCCGTCCACGGCGTAGCGCTCATATTCGCAGGCATACAAGCCTCGAACGCGAACCCGGGAAAGTCGTTCAGCGCGGAGATGTTCTCGTACCTGACGTAGAACGCGCCCGGGAGTGCGTCACAGCCCTGAGGGAACTCGTCTTTCGTGATATTCTCCCTGCGTGCCGTGGAATTGATGCGCGGGGCGAACTGTCGGATGAGCCCCGTCGAGAATCCCGATGGAAGCTGCGCGAAGAACGGGTCTTCGAGCAGGGACATGTTACTGAAGGTGTACTGCCCGCCGGCGATGACGCACTCCAGATTGAGCGTTAGGAGGCTGTTGCACGTCATGTTGCGGGACCAGAGCTGGGCTTGCGGGGTGGTGGTTCCCGTCGATGCGAGACGGTCGCGGAGGAGGGCAGCGGTTTCGCCATAGTCGAACGAAGACGCGAACTTGCTGAAGTGGTCCATCAGGTCAATGTTTTGAGGCATCAAAATTGGCCAGGTAGGTGTTTTGATATTCGCAGTCGAGAGGTAGAGCTGCTGTAGCGGGGCAATGATACCGCCTGCATCGCTCGAATTAGCGCGGAGGAACGGGAAATACAATCTAGGACGCACCAAGCAGATTCAAGAAAATAGCCGCAATGAGAAACGACGAGGCAAAACTTCCTCGTCCGGTAATCCCCGCACCAACAAGCCTCAACCACGTCGCAGGCTCGATCCATGCCCTATTCGCCAGCGTCATCGTCTGCCTCAGCGTTAACCTCTGCCTCTGGTGGAACGCTACCGCCGCGCGTGCACACACGGAGGTCACCACCGGAACAGTGAGCGTCGCGACAATCGCCGCAAGCACCCGCGCCGCGCGAAACCACTCCCCGCTCTGCGCGTACAACTGGTGATACGCCTTGGGGCCGATCGAGCCGTAACCGTCGTTCTCCTTGTACAGGACGACTACACCGTAGTGCTTTGCGCCAATGGGTTTGAAGGAGAGGTAGCACGTCGCGGCCCACGCGATGACAGCCATGGTCGCGTAGCAGAGCGCGAAGAATACGATGGAGGCGGAGTACTGCAGCGGAGCCCATTGCGATGAGGTAGCGGGGCGTTCGCCCTCTGGCGCGAGTGTGGATGTAAGCGACTTGTTCGATTCGAGGTCGGGCATGAGCAACGTCTCCGCTGTGGTGTCGCGGTCGGGGACTTAAAGAGAGAGCTGCCGTAAAACTGATATTCATTGCCACAGCTTTGCACCGCTTGGCATCAGCAACTGCCGCTCGACACACCGCAAATTACACGGCTAAATACAATTTGAGAAGTATGATTATTTGTAATGGCATCAGCAACTGCCTATCGACAACTGAATGAGTCGCGACGGCGCGGCGAAGCCGCGGAAGAGAGCGTAAATCCACTACTGGCGACGAATGTGGCGGAGTTTAAGTATATATAATTTCTTGTTCACAACGTGTTTAGTTCAAATTGGCAGGCTTGATTCTCATCGTCCTTAAGATGCTTGACTCGTTGGCTCCAGCCTCGCGACTCAAGAGGGAAAAAGATGGGGGGTGTTGGAAGCAGTAGAAGCTGCACCGCAATCTCGGAGAACAGCTGTCTTCGAGATTGATCGGGCCGCGGCCTTCCATGAAAGAGATGCACCTAAATTAAGGCTTTCCTCAGTACCGCTATGATGTCACTGAGGTGAGCCTTGGATTTGATTCAGACAGTACATGGACTTATATTTATATAGAATATTATATATTAACTTGTGTCTAGTTTCTAACAGGTTATGGGCTATTGCTGCTGAAAGACTGGACCCAAACGACACACATATATCCCCTTGACACACCACAACCACTCCTGACAACCACAACGAGACTTTGCGAAACTTTTTCTTTGTCTCACACCCGATAACCATGCCGCTTGAAATCACCAAACTAAAGACTGTATCCGGCATTGACGCACTCAAATTCAAGAAGCGGAACTATGTTGTCTCGTTGGAGAGCATGTCGGATGTGTTCCTATATGCTGGAATCCTCGAATATATACTGGGCGAAGTCCTGAGGCCAGTCAAAGGTGACTCCAATCTCCCGATCTGGACAAAGAATGACAAGCTCACACAGGCTCGTATATATTGACCACCAAACACGACTACCTTTGCGACCACTATACCATCACGTCCATCCACAACATCTGGACTGAGCTGAAGAAACACCTTGACTCAGACCTCTCTTCTCGACGAGTTGCTCGGGATTCACATTGAGTGTGGTGCTGATATGGTTAACGTGGCTGGGAAGGTGCACAACATCAGCAAGCAGGTCTTTGAGATCAGCACCCTGGATGCCGATAAACTCGCACTTGCTGTACTTCTTCACTTGCTATCCCCTGAGCTTTGCTCCATCCATGAGAAATACGAGGATGACAATCTTGTGACACCGGCTGACATTGTCAAGTCGCTGGAGAAGGAGAAACTTCGATGGGAGGAGGAAACAAACCAGGTTTCAGCTGAAGAGCACACAAATGCTGCCCATGCCCAGAAGCCTCAGTTGGGAAAGGCAGGTAGCAGTGGCAGGGGTCTATGTGTGACCTGCAATGGGCCGCATTGCACCGATGAGTGCTGGGGCAAGGGCAGTGCGATGAAAGGACACTGTGAGGAGGTGCTTGAGTGGAGGGTGGCGTGATCCAGTGCAAAGCAGCTTGACAAGCCCTTGAGCACACCTACAGCTCCTGCTGCCACCAAACCAACTGCCAAACCTCAATTCATGATGAAGGACTCCAGCGGTAACACCGTACATTTTATGATGGCAGACGACGAGCCACAGATTGCCACTTCTGCATTCACACAGGTCACTTCTAATCAGAGCTTGAGGAGATTCATTTGACATACCATGCTCATCGAGGCTTGGACACATCATCCAAATATTCCATGGCCACATCCACTTACCCCTTGTTTGCCAACATGACCAACCTTCCTTGATAGTGCAGCTATTACCAAGGAAGACAAGATAGCACCTGCTGCTGCAAGACTCGATCCTTATGTGGCAGATACTGGAGCTACTGTTTCCATTTCTCCTTTCAAGGCTGATTTCTATACTTTCGAGATCATTGCCCCAATCAAGATCTACGGTTTTGGTGGCACATTCATCGAAGCCCCAATGAAGGGTGGGGTTCACATATGCCAGGACAACGGCACAATGAACCCGGTGACAGACCTGGTATTGGGGCACCCGGGCATTTATTCAAAATCACTCAAGTTGCAACATACTATAATGTGCTATGCTACATTACAATGTCATCTCACAAGGGCTAATGCTGGCCTGGGAAGTTAGCTAAGAGGGATATAATGTGTCTCGGACCATTAGAAAGGCCCTAGACAACGATCCTGGTAAAGGGTTGACGTGAGAAGTCGCTAATGAGCAACCATGGAAAGTGCCTAACCATCCTGGAAACGGATTGGGGCTACTGCACATCCCTGACTAAGGGTGTATTACAAGGGATTATCCTTCTGAACAAGGGGGCTTCCCGTTTGACATCATCTGGCGCCTTCAGGACTGCCAAGAGAAGGTTGAACTTGGTCAATCTACCAATTTACTAAGAAACCATACTCGGGTACTGGGAAGTGATGGCTATCACGGTTTTCAGACAAATCACTTAAGTGGTTCAAAGAGGAACCAGTTGAAGCGGATGGTTACCAAGGAAGGTAACAGTGGGCTGACGAAGAAGTCAGCTAAAAGTTGACACATCAACAATATCCTATCACGATTGTTCTAAGCGATGTAGATCTTGACTCATCGTTAAGCTTGGCTTGTCAATGTTCCTTATAAATCTGTTCAGTTTTTACTAATCTCTTGATATCTGACAGGAGTTCCTCGGCTAGCTGCCATATCACTAGTCAGCGTGTTTGTATCTGTCTTGTTTATATTTATAATCCTGTAAAGTATTTAAGTGGATAGTTATGGGAAGGAAGCCAGTGAATCTCACTCCACCTGTTGGACGTGAAGCTACTAGGCCTCACACTTAACCAGTCAAGTAGATATTCATTCAGAGACACCCAGAAGCTATACCAAGTTTCGTTTGTCTTCCCTTTGAAATATTATCTGTGTTGGATTTGGATCGTTATAACTACACGTGAATATATTGGATAAACGGAACGGACGTGTGGAATATAAGGAATCAGATCGGACTTGACAATTGGTGTACACACCCAAATGGTTGCCAGCTTCCAGTCATGTGGACATTCCAGCTGTGTCCACCTGGACAGTCGAGCTGGATACTGGCCAGGCTCCAGACACATACCAGCTAATTAAACAGCCAGGAGTGCCAGCTGGATTACAGGAATATGCCAGCCAGACTCCAGCCCCTGAGTTTGGGTGGTACCCACCAGATCCATAATATTAATTGAATCTCATACTAATATTATCTAGCTTGCATTGTGTAACGAGTGTGATCGTCACCTTGGGACGTCCGCATCCATTTATTTTCTGTTCTCTTTGTTCTCACACATTCCTTACTGATTTATTGTTCCCACAGATTCTCCATTGCGAATGATCGCCATCCGCTCATTCAACCTCCGTTTCCTTTCGCAGACTGCTTGATGCAATCATTATTAGCACATTGACTTACAATGTAGTTAATAGCAGACAAATTGAGTTATAATTCAAGCCTCTTCTGCATGTGCAGCATGGGGAGAAAAGATTTGTGAGGCCCGGACGTGTGGAAAATACCAAGTCCCCACATCAGCACGTGCCCGGGCTGTGTATAGAGTTAATTGTTGTCTGTTGATTGATGGCATTGCCACTCTGTTCTACCCTCCTCAAAGCCAAGGCTTGTTTCCTCAAATTCCCTGCAAGGCACGGGTGCTCAAGCAGCCACGGGATTTCATGCCACTGGTCTCGATCTCAAAGCGTGCTGCAAGTCATTCAAGCTCTATTCCTTGTTCCTCAAGCACTGGTCAAGAGCCTCCAATGCCACCTCAAAACTTCAAGAACTCCTGCCACCTCAATATGTCAAGAACAATCAATCTTTTTCAAGTGCAGCACAGTCTTGCTTGGTGTGGGCTTGTTTGTACAGCACTGGGTGTACAACTGGCAGGTCTGGAACTACATACTTGTTACAGGACGTGAATTGCATTACTTGTTTAGCATTGACATTGTACTCATTGTGCAAATCTGATTTCAATGGCAATTTTTCTTCAATATTCTATATTTTAATGTGATAAGCAGAGTGTCCGGGATTCCGATATCTGAGCAAGCAGGTCAGCTGAATAAATACCTGGATTACAGTGTGCTCATCCAGTTGGAACCACCTCAGGCTACCCTTTTTGGGAACCCTTAGGGTCAATTCTTTTCCTAGAGTTAAATGACCCTAGCGGTATCTAATTTCATAGGGAGCCCCACTCCCGGTGGGGCAGCCCACATTTGGGGTGGGGCAGCCCACATTTTGCAAAAACTGGATGTGGGGCTCCCCACACTTCTTTCAAGTGGGGAGCCCCTCCCGCCGCAGGCGGAACCGAAAAATTTGTGGGGTGCCCCACTGCCCCACTTTTGAGTAGGACCCCTGATACCAGTCCCACCGAAAAAAAGTTTTTTGGGCTCAATTCTGGGCCGTTTTGCACTGTCTGTGGTGATCCCGAAAGCTGCCATCTGCGGCTATTATTCTAGGCTATTATTCTAGCTGGAAATCATATATGCACCTGCACCCATTTCCTTCTGTGCGCCTGTACCCGCACCTGTTCCACATGCCTGCACCCCCACCCATTCCCCATGCTTGCACCATGCTTGCACCCATGCCCGTTCCGCACACCTGCACCTGCACCTGTGCCCATTCCACACGCCTGCCACCCGCACCGCCTTTGATTCCGTGCACCTGTTCCGCATACCTGCACCTGTGCCCATTCAGGGTGCTTGTCACCCGCACCCCCTTTCATTCTGTGCACTTGCACCCGCACCCATGCCCGCTCGGCACATGTGCCACCCACACCCCCTTTTATTCCCGATGCTTGCACTCACACTCATTCCACGCACCTGCCACCTATGCCTTTCTATTCTGCACACTTGCATGCACCTGAACCCATCACACCCCTTTCATTCTGCACGCCTGTGCCCATAGCTATTGAACACCGCAAAACACCTACTCAGATTTTCACTATAAATTTGTAAATTGTAGGCTACCCCACTTTCCTGTGGGCTCCCCCACTTTCCTCTTTCTTATGGTGGGCCGCCCCACCGACTGTTGTGGGCTACCCCACTTTTCCTGGGGGGCGCCCCACTGTCCCTTTTCTTATGGTGGGGCGCCCCACCTACGGTGTACACAGCGGTGGGCTGCCCCCCATACTGGTGGGGAGCCCCACCTCGCTTATTCATACTGGGGGGCTGCCCCACTCCTACAGTGGGCCGCCCCACTCTTGCAGTGGGCTGCCCCACTCCCATGGTGGGCTGCCCCACTCCCATGGTGGGCTGCCCCACTCCTACAGTGGGCTTCCCCACCAGTCCGCCCCGATTCCACAGGATTCTATCCCTACACTACCCCTTTACACATGCCGCGGCTTTTCATAGGCCAACCCAATTCGCGTTTATCGGACTCATTTACACGCCATTGAATATCTACAACATCAACCTGAGGGACAAGTCAGCCGCGATTCGGTGAAATAAGACAAAGACGACTCACCTCTTCACCGGTTCTCCCAGATCACGCAATGTATTTTCCACCACCTGTATATAACCGTTCACCCCGCCCGCTTGCTTGAAATCGTAATACTCCCGGTGGTGAATGCTGCACCGGCTTCCCAGGCACTCTGTCGGTTCGAGCGCCGCTCCCATACTGCACAGCGTCAGATGTGCAATACGTTCTGGCAGGTAAGCCAATTATCGAACCAGAGGGAAAAAGAGGGAACTGCACTTACCCACACATTTCGGATGACGACATTCCCATTCCGCCACCCACACAATCTGCTGTATCGTCGATTCACAGCGCTGATACGACGCCCGGCGCCTCTTCATGTTGCTGGTCCACCCGATTTTCCCCTGCAGTGAACCATCCCGCATGTCCCTCCGGTAATTGAGATAAATCTTGCCGCGCCGTTCGCGGTACATCCGGAACTGCATGTGTTCGGCTATCTGCGCCTCGATCCGCATCCGTCCCCTGCAAAGGTCAGTTGACGCTCGCTGTAAACGCGCCAGGAACATACACGCGCGCCAGGAGACGCCTCTGTCGATGCTGCTTCATCGCGCTGTGGTGGTAGCAGAGAGTGTGTGTTGTCAGGGAATATCGATGGCAAAGTATATTTGACATACTGCGAGAGAATTGCTGGGACTAGAGACCGGTGCAACGTCGAAACGTCGACGCGGCAGATGTGTTTGTCGTGTTGGTCGATAGTTTGTCAAGCACCTGAGCTGCAACAGGCCGGTGTGTTCCTGTCGGCCGTGAGCCATATGCCGTCTCTCCGATCGACGGCGAACAAAGCGGCACATCGGCTGATCGTCTTGCGATCACCGGATATGTCGCCCAATATCCGGCCGCCCCGGAAGATAAGTCCGGCATCTTCGGCACGTACTTGGCTTCCGTAGGCGGGCGCTTGTTGGGCGCTTGACGGCTCGCTCGGGGCGTCTGGAGTCCGGAGCGCTCGAGCGTATCCGGCGCGGAACATAAGTTCGTGCGCGCGACGAGGGCGTCGTAGGCGGGCGCTTGTTGGGCGCTTGACGGCTCGCTCGGGGCGCCTAGAGTCCAGAGGCACTCGAGCGTGTCCGGCGCGGAAGACCAGTTTTGGATTTCTGAGGTCAGGGGATATGATTTCATGTTTTAAAAGTAAGTTCTTGTCCGTTAGTAAATAGAAGAAATCCTACCTTCTCAAATGCAGTTCCAATACGTTCTGAAGCTACCGCCCCGAGGTAAACCCGACCTAAATTCACACTCCATCGTTAATAAAAATCCGTGACTCCATCGACTCTCAACTTGGATGACTTGGATATGACCAAGTCGAGTCGAGTCGAGTCGAACTCTATTTGAAGTCGATTTCTTCAGTCGTGACTCGACTTTTGGAGTCGTGCCAACAGTAGAACTTCTGCGCATGTTCAGACGGCCGATTAAATCCGAAGGCCTGTCTTGCGCGCGATAAGTCCCTGTTTTTTTTCACAAACCCATGGTGTACAATGTCCTGTAAGTATTGGAGTAAATCAGCACCCCGAATATTAATTTAATTTGGCACTAACCCGTTAATCTCCAGGACAATTTCCACCGCTGGACGACTTGTGTCTTGAGCACGTGTGGGCGAAGAATTTTAAAGTACAGTAAATAAAACCTACATATGAAACAGGAGAATCCGTATGTTACACACCATAGCTATCATGAATAATTCTGTATGCCTACACCTGAGTGATTAAGTTCGTCCTAGGTCTCGGTTCCTCCAATCCCCAGCGTTCTACCTCCCTCATGTAGACTTCAGCGTCAGCTGCCGACACCAACTTCGGGGTCATGTGGGGGCGGAGAGCGACCCACTCTCCCTGCTTGTCCACCAGCGTGTGACGATCAGCGCGGGAGGACTTCACGACTCTCTCCAGGCCGCGGGCGTAAAAGATCCTGCTCATTTCATCTTGGACGAAGAACCGCATCCTCAGCGGAGCAGGACCCTCCTCCGCACGTGGCTCTTGAATCTCCCTCTCGCGCGTGCGCTTCGGGTTCCTCTCCGAGTCTTCCCCCTCGCCCTCAGGATGCGCCTTGCGTTTGGCTGCACCCGATACACGATCCGCCAGAGCACGACCACGCTCCCCTTCATCGAGCGGCTGGGGGCGCGCAGTAGCCAAGTCCTCCCCGCGCACCCGCGTATCCTGGGCCAGCGTGCGGTCTTCGGGGACCGGTGGCATGCGCAAAGATGGCTGCCCTGCCTTTCCGCTCCCTCCATACACCCGCACCTGCTGCGGTTTCCCTCGCAGGAGAGCGCGAGCCGCGCGTAGAGCCGGGATGGGAGTACTTCGGGTCGGTGGGGCGTGACGACAAGGCGCGGCGAGGAAGGGAGGGGGAGCGGCGTGAGCCATGACGGGCGCTGGTCGACGGCCCAGCGCGCGCAGGGGATCGGGAGCGGCGGTACTGAGTGGTCCCGTACTCGGCACGGCGAGGGGAGCGGGAGCGGGAGCGGCGGCGGCTGGTGGTCCCATACTTGACACGGTGGGAAGAGCGGGAACGAGAGCGGCGGCGGTCGCTGGTCTCGTACTCGACAAGGCGGGAGGAGCGGGAGGGGGAGGGGGAGCGGCGGCGCTCGGTGGGCCCATCTCTGCCTCCGCGGCCAGGGGAGCGGGAGCGGTCACGACGAGAGCGGTAGTCGTCGTACGGAGGGCCCTGCATGTGGAGACGCTCCGGATGACAGCGTACGTCGTAGTCGTCTTGCCCTGCCCGCGGCGAGATAGGCCGCCGCCCACTGTCGTCGTAGTCGTGTCCTCGCTGCTGCTGGGTCCTCCTCCTCTTCCCTTTCCCCTTTTCCTTTTCCGCTTTTCTCGCCGCGTCTGCCACTTCCTTCTGGTACCAATCGCTGTGATTAACCGCGGCCAATACGCGCCCGTCGACACTGAGCACGATGCCAATGGCCGCCTGCTCCTCGAGCGATAACATGCACTCGTCTGAAAAAATTCGGAGTCAGTAACCAGACGCCAGCTGGCAGAAGACATGACCGTACCGTCTGTCCACGGCACAATTGCCATAGCCTCCACGGGCTCGTCGTCCCCCTCCTCGCGTTCGCCCGGCCGTTTACTGGCTTTCTCCATATCGGGGAGGAATTTGGCGAACATCTCTGAGGTGATTTTCTTTATATTGAATGACGGCGTCCCGATGATCAGGCCCGCCTGCTCGAGTGCGGGCGGGTAGTTCTCGATGCGACACTGCCCCTGACGCGCGACGTCGAGGAACCTGGTCCACTTCATCGTGAAAGCGCCGGGGTCACCAGGACTCTGTCCCGCAGTCACATGGCAGGCATCTGGAAACCCCTCATTCAGTACTGGGATATGACATGCTGGACGGAGGACTTACACAGCTGGTTCGCCAGTATTGATATGAATTGCCTTCGATTCAAGTCCCGGAGTTTCTCGTTGTCTTGCATTACCAGCGTCTTGGAGGGTACTGTCTGGGCTTGGATTCCGCGCTTTCTCATCTCAATCATACTGTACGAACGTTAGGGACAGCATCTACAAAGGAATATGCGACTCAGACGCACCCAAACATATGCTCTTGGTCTTTCATTTGTTGGGCGAGGTTATGGAGCTGCGTCTGTCGCATTTCTTTGAAGTCGTCGCCCTCACCGAACACGAAGCTGGAATCGCCCTGGGTGTCGATCACATAACCTCAGCAGTGGACCTTGTAAGAATTGTATAACTGCTTCGACTTCGGGGGAAAATCAGTATCCGCTATGCCACTGACACAATGCGAAGAACTCACTATCTGGGTTAGAGCTCTGGCTTCTCGTTGCAACCTCCCCTTCAATTTCCCCTTGCTCCGGATGTCCGCCAGAGCGTGCGCATTTATGGTGTCGTGCCACTTGCGCAGCCACGGGAGACGCTTGAAGACGGCCTCGGAGTCGTTGAGCATGTCCTCCGTGAACGTGTTGTCGATCTTGCATTTGACTTTCAAGGCGGCGCGCGCAGCTTTGGCGAATTGGCCACGCGGCACTGGGATGTGGGTGTCAGTAATAGCCAGGAAGCGAGGCTGGATCTGACTTACGGTTCTTTGCGTCCTCCTCATCTGCCCACCATTTTTGCCAGACATTCCAGGCGCTGGGGGCGCGTCCGACCTTGGGTGTGGTCCCGAGTGCGCGATGCAACGTCTGGCTTGACTTCCCACAGCTTTTGGCGAGGTCGTCGATGGCGGTCAGGAAATTTTCTTGGATGACCTCGAGACTGGCTCGGACCTCTGCTGACAGGGGCCCGCGGGTGTGGCCTTCGTCCTCGTCCTCGTCCTCGTCGTCGCTCCCAGCTCCATCGCTCCCCGCGCCGTCCCCGTCGACCACGTCAAGCTCTGGTGCTTTGGCTTTCCCCTTCGCCTTCGCCTTCGCCCTCCCCTTCGCCTGAGGCTTGGTCTTGGGCTTGGTCTTGGTCTTGGGCTTGGGCTTGGGCTTGGGCTTTGCGTTGGGTTGGCCCACAGGCGACATCTCCCCCTCGTCCGTCATGGCCTGGTCGTCGTCTGCATCCTCGTCGGAAGTGGTCGGAGAGACGCGCCCGCCGTACTTCAAGACCTGTGTCCGCGCGCGGGACTTCTTCTCCACCCCAGCCGCATAGTCATCGCCGCTGCTCTGATCGTCTTCCAAGTCCAGCGCAGGCGCAGCTACCGAGCGACCACCGCCGGTCCGCGTTCGTGCTCGGCCGCGCTCGGATTCGCGCGTAGACTCTTCGCAAGGAAGGGAAGGTCGAGTGGCACGGCCGGTGGCATCGACGTCAGGTGCCTGGGAACGGGTGGGTGTCGCAGAAAAAGAACGCGCGCGGCGGGGGGAACGGGTGGGTGTCGCCGACAAAGAATGCGCACGGGGGGAACGGATGGGTGTCCCAGACAAAGAACGTGCACGAGGGGGAGATTGCAGAGATCGCGCAGGGAGGCGAGGGGAGTCGTCGTCGTCGTACGCGAGTCCGGTATAGTCGTCGAAGCCGTACTGCACCGTGTATGTTGCCTCCAATGCCCCCGCAGCGTCCTGGGCTGGTAGGTCGATATCCCAATCCTCCTCCTCAGCATCCTCGCGGGGGATGTCCGGAAGCTCGTCCTCATCCCTGTCTTCCCGACCTTTGACGAGCTCCTCGAGTTCGTCCTCGTCAGCAACGGGCTGCACTCGCATGCCAGCCGTGGGCGCTTGTCTGCGGCGCAAAGAGAGATCGAAAGGGTCTCTCTCCTCGTCGGGTTGCTGGGTACGCGGGGAGCGGCCTGGGTTTGGGTCGCAGAGGCGGAGTAGCCGGGAGAAGACCTAGGGAGGCGGGAGGGTTTGGGGAGGCCGCACGACCAGGAGGAGGCACTGGCTCAGACTGACTAGGAGTGTCAGCCTCGTCGATGGGGTTCTACGAATGAGGATCAGTTTCTTGCCACAGAAATTTGGGAACAGACATACGACCTGGAGGGAAGTCTGAGGCTCCGTCTCGATGTGTTGGTCGTTCGCAGCGGGCTCAACGTCCTCGCTCTGTTTGGCGGTCTGTGAAATAATTAAGTTCCTAACGCAGAAACTCGCGAACAACTACATACTGTCGGGTCCTCGTTCTGTTCGCCGTTCTCAACGGGCGCGAGGGGAGCCTGTTGGGTCTGTGAAATAGCATTAGTGTCTTCCCCGCACGAAAATCGAGAGAACAAGACTTACAGAAGTATCATTTACCGGGGCACCATTCCCGCGAGCAGCAGGACCTTTCTTTTTGGGTTTGGACGCCGTTGTATTAGTCTGAAGATGCAAACGTCAATCGAGCACTGACCCGCAATGCGGATAACTTACGGGGTTTTTTTTGGTCGCTTTTTTGGCTGACGGAGGCACAGTACTTGGGGCTTGAGTTCGACGAGTCGACCGAGTGTCGACCATTTTCGGGGAGTATTATTCGCGAAAGGTACGGGCGCAAGCGAGAAAGGGAGTGGGTGGCTCTACCGAGGGTTGGTGTGAGAAAGAAATTATGTCGAGCCTGAAGTGGTTCACGGATTTATTAAGTCGGCCTTCGATCTATGCATGCGAACAACCTCATCATTGTTAATAAAAAAAAATGGGACCAATAAGGCGTCTTGATCCTGCGCTTTGGCGGAGCACGACATTCCGGACAATGGCGCGTCTTGATCGGTTAAGTGCGCGCTTTGGCGCGATGCGATGTGGCCCCCCGCTCAATTTAGCAATATCGTCTAGACAATGTAAGCGCAGAACATATAAAGAGCGGGGCACTCACAGAGTTCCTCCCTAGTTCCCGAATTCTTGCCACCCGCGTTCGTTGCTGCCTTAATCCCGCCCTCCACCGCAATCCCGCCCTCCACCGCCTCGGTCCCGCACTCTCCCTTCAATCAAGCCTGGCCCCTCCCTTCAAAGTCTCCTATTTCCCAATTTTGTTGCCCGCCCCTCGCGCCTTTCAATCCCGACCATTTTGTTCTTGGTTTCTGCTTCTCGCGCCCTTGCTTTCATCAAGTCAAGATTTCTTATACTCGGTCTATTGATGCCTCAAGTGGTTACAAGTCCTCTATCTTTACTCTACTTGCACCTCCCTGGCCTCCCGCCCCCTGCTCGCAACATCTTCAACGCAGTGCGCCGACGACATTGTGGTCAAGAAGCAAGAGCCAAGAGCGTGCCGTAATCAAAGACCCCGGCGTTGATCCCCTGTGATGGGTCGGTTTCTCGGGATCTCCCGAGAAACCGACCCATCAGCCATGGTTATGTCTAACGTCAAGTGTGACTTGTCACGCTTTCTCTTCTCTGTCGCAAGTCCATGTCGCCCTTGAGGTAAGTACCCATAGCCCATCTGTAGTTAGTAGATAGTAGAATAAACTTGCAATTAAGGCCTTCGGGTCTCACTGTGAATGAAAGAAGCGCGTCAAACGCGCCTAGAAATTTTATTACTGCATTATGAAAAAAAAATTGGCATCGCAGCGGTCGCATCAATACTGACCACGCCGACGAGCAGATCCCGCTCGCCCACCGCTCCATCCGACCACGAGAACGTGCTAGACACTCCTAGTGAGCTCCTCAGTGTCAGAGTCCGACAGGGTACTTACAACTTTCAGTGGAAGGTTCCAATATTCTCGAAGGCACTCCCCCGCGGTCGATGTACATCGACGACCAGGCGGAGGAGGATACAGACTCAGAGAGTGAGCTCACTATTCGAAATAACCAGGAGGGGACTGACATGGAGAAGTGGATGAAAGCGAAGGCGACTATGACGACGAGGACTCGATGGAGGCGCGAGTGCGCCGAGACGAGGAGTCGACGTTCATGCGCGCCAATCTGGCCGAGGCGCACGAGCAATGGCTGAAGGGCGGGCCTCGCCCTCGCATCCCCACCCCGCCGCCTTTCCGATGGCTGGCGGATCGTGCTAGTCCCACACCACCAGCTCAAGATGTGAGTATACTTGACTAGTATTTCCACTCACTAACTTTACTGACTACGAAATGTATTAGATGGAGGTTGAGCAGGAGGGGGAAACTCTGGCCGGCGGCCCTTCCAACTCAAAGGTCTGCTTCCATCGCGTCGCATTGTCCCACTTGACTGATTTACTTCCCAGCTTGCCTCCGAATTGTTTCCGCAGGACGAAGATTCAGACCCCGAGACGGAGCAGTATCTCCCCCCTCCCTCGTCGAGCACCAAAGTCGCTACTGTAATCCGCGCGCGCATCCGCCGGTACTTCGACGATCAGGCCGAGGACTCGGACGAGGACGCAGATGAGGAGCGCGAGGAGGAGGAGCAAGAGATGGAGGAAGACCGAGGTATGGTTTCTCAATCTTACGTCCTCTTCATACAACTCACTGTGCGCGGTTTTCAGATTTTGTGGACGACACAGCTGTGGACGAGGACTTCGTCCATCGTTTGCCCAGCAACAGAGACGACGCCCGTGAAGTAGAAAAGTGGGTTGCGCACTTCCAAAACGAAGACAAGATCGCGCACTACAAGCGGGACGTGGCGAGAGAAGCGGCGGGCGAAGCGGGTGCGCCCTCGGCGGAGCAAAAACAGATGCTCAGCCCCCGCGAGCTCATCCTCTACAACAAGGCCAAGCATCTGCGCACAGATATGCAGGTCGCGCAATTCGAATGCGCCCTACACTGGGAAATGCTCGCAGACGTTGACGTCGAGCTGCACACTTGGGTTCGCGCCCCCATCCAATTCGACTGCCGCGTCGGATTCGTATTAACGGTGACGGATTTAGTCGTTATCCAGGACGGGGAGGCCAAGGTACGACTGGAACCGCACGGTATGTCGCAGAGATGGTTTCCTAAAGTGGAGCCTACCTTCGCGGAAATCGCGCTGTTCGCGGACTCCAGGCTAAAACGCTTATCGCGAGTCGTGCTCGCTAAGCCGTCTCCCCCTCTCGACGCTGGGGATCGTGTTGTGGTGATGACGGGGGACCGGAAGGGTTCTACTGGCAGAATAATGGGCGTGGCCGACATCCGAATAGCGGGGAAGTGGGTCGCCATGGCACAGGTGCTCCCTCCCTCTCCCGATCCCTATCCTAAAGGGAAAGGCCCTTTGAAACCCCCGGAGGAACCTCGTCCCTTCGAGGTCGGCTTGGCGCAGCTCAAGCGCCACGCCCTGGATTTGTACTACGATTTCCGGATCCACGACCGAGTCCGTGTGGTTTCAGGAGCGTTGTATGTGGGCGCGATTGGCAGGGTAGAAAAAGTCGAGGGTCATTTCCTCACACTCGCCGTCCCCAAAGATTGTGAAGTCGTTGGGGCGACCTGGTCGAGCCCCACCTCCGATAGCACCAAACTTTTCATTATCAGCATTGTCCACGTTACTCGTCAGTGGGCCATCGGAGACTCCGTTCGCGTTACGAGAGGGCAGTACGAGGGGGCAAGTCGGTGTGATTCTGGGGCTCCACAGTTCAGGTGACCTGGAGTTACTCGAGGTACGTGTTTCGAGGGCACTTGGTTATTTTTCCTTTCCTCCTGACCAGCTGTTAGGCAAATGTCGGATATTCTAGATATCAGGATGTGCCCCATTCACGCACAGTTCGCTGCTCGGACGTGGACTTCGAGCACGAACTTTGGACTACCATGGCAACAACTCGTCTGCCCTCTGCCAGCTGGAGCGAAAGCAACTCCGATATCGACCTGACAGTAGGGTCGACCCTGCCTTTCTCCCAGCCGCGTATGAGCCAGCGCGGCTTCGAAGGCATTGAAGTCATTGTCGCGAAGTCGAACGATTTTATAGCACGGTCGAAGAAGCGAAGGGCCGCGGGCGCGGGGAGGGCCACATAGATATCCCACATAAAGGTTTCATCGGCATGATCATCGGCGACTTCGACAGCCGAGAGCGCAGTGACCGCCTCAAGAACGGCGTAGAGCCGGATCACAAGAGACACACGGGAAAGCTCCTCAGACCAGTAGATTCCACGCGTTTGCGGAATCCTGATGTTGCAGGGGATAATGGTTACGCTTCGGGGTAGCCACTCATTCGAGACCGTCCAGGTTCCTATCAAGAACGTCAGACATTTGGGGCAAGTTGCTTTTGACCTCGATATGTTTTTCTTACGAATTCTTTCTTAGGACGATGGTGTCCTTGGTCGAGGCTCGCTTTTTTCCGCCCGACATTTTGTTCGGGACGCGACCGCTTGAACCATCCCCAAATCCACGCGCTGTCACCTATCGAGGCCCCTTCCGCAGCGACACCGAAACGGCACCACCTCCCCGATCTACAACTCCCATCCCTGCGAATGCGGCGGTATGGGGTTCACACCCACCGGTGGAAGGTAGGGTTGCCTTATCTCATCCATTTAATTTGTGCTGAAAAATATACAGGAGAGAATAACGGACGATGGCTTTGTCAGCCCGAGCTCGTAGGGAGACGACTCGATGTTCAAATCCTCGGCATCGCAACTTTGGCGAATAACAACGGTTTCGAAAGTCCAGCGCACATTGGAAGGAAACTGTGGCTGGGTCCTACTTTCAGAGCCGGTGACCACAAAGACGCGCAAGGTCGATGTTTGCTCGGTCGGCAAAAACCCAGAACATGTACTCTATCGACAAGAGGTGCATCAAGCCGAGGCGGAGACATCGACTCCGGAAAATGGCTGGTAGAAATCACTGAGCGTGTGGTCGTCATTGGCCCCGACAGAGAGGTCAGACAGGACTCGTACGGGGGCAGTACGCACTGACGGTTGCCATCGTATCTCCACGCATACGGTGATCACATAGTCGCTGTCAAGTTCGTCGACGGAGCTCATGGTTCTACCCCATGAATAGTCTATGTCTTTCGGAAAATGTCGAAGTGGTATTTGGGCCTCATACATTCCCCGCGACGACCTTTTTGTAACGCCTGGACGTAACTAACTACTAGTAGCACCTACATGTACATCATCACGGAAATTGTAGTCCATACATTGCGTTTTTGGGACTATTAGCATGTCTGATGATAGAAATTTCGGGAGCTATTACCATAAGTAGTAAGACCGCATTTGGCAATCGTGGACTTGGGAGGGAATGTGGCAAGAACAAGAACAATGGAACTCAAGGGCGCCTGGCCTCACAGAGGACTTGGACTCCCGCCTCGACTTGACTGCACATGCCGCCGACTAGACCCCTCTCGGCGCGTTATGAAGGCGAATATAGAGGAGGCGAAAAACGCAGCAGGTACGTTTATTCACAATCTTACCTCGTCTCCCGCATCTGACGATTACTTTCAGCAGCGGACCCGACGAACCGCTCCAAAGCTTTGGAATACCAGTACCTGGGTAAGTATCCAGATGGCGCGCATTTGTGCTTGACTGACTGACACCGACCCACAGCGGCTTGACTATGCAGAGCGTTTCGAGTTTGGCGTATACGAGGCCGACGCGGCGGTCAATCGCTACATCGCAGCACGGACTCGGCGGGAGTTCGTTATGGACCAATTGCGGCATGCGGCAGGTATGCCACTCCCCTTAATATTGGATTCTTGCGTTCACCGAGCCTAACTAGTTTCATGCTGTCCCTTCGATTCTGGGGGATCTCTCGAGGAGTACTACGACGCTGCAGCCGCATTCCATCGAGACTTCGGTCGCGCTTACCAGGCCGAGGATGGCTTGGACGACGTTTTGGCCACGAAGCGCAAACTCCGTCGCATCTACAAAGGGCTCATGCTGCTGGAGACGGAGGAGCAGGCTGAGCTCGTGGCCCAAGAAACGTATCGTTTCAGCGTCAAGAACCCGTTCCCTGCCCACGACCCGCGGCGCATGCGCGTGGACACGAAACGTATGTGCATTCTCTTGTGTCTTTTGGTTTCTCGAGGGGCTTACCGCCGGTGGATAGTACGAGAACTTTTGGCTCTGTGCAACGAGTGGTCTCCTAAAAAACTGCCCTCGACGTTGCAACGTCGCGACGCTTACAGTAGCCCTGCACAACATGTGGAGTGCGGACCCGCTGAGCAAGGACTGCATCAAGCGGTACTGCTATCGTACGTCCATTTTAATTTGAAGCAGGAGTTTGGGACTAACGGCTTTTTGAGAACAAATGTGGGCAGCAGACATTAAAGCTCTTATGGCTGGGGCCGCCCGCGAATTGGCCACTGACCCATGAGTTGAATGTATTCACGTCGTGTATCTTACAAGTAGAATATTATTTCTTTACGAGACGACGTACAAGTGGGGGGACTTGGGACAATGGCGGCTTCTGACGTCAAAGCGAAAAGATAGTGTCGGAGGAAATAAATCAAAGCGCAACCCCCGGACTTGGCAAATCAAGACAATGGTGGAGGAAAATCCCAACGGGGGTCCTTCGGCAAATCCAACCGGTGAGTGCCACTCATTCTCTTGTTCCCTAGCATGAAACTCACGCAGAAAGCACGCAAAGCCGCCCGCGAGGCGACAGAAGGCTCTTCCCCGTCGAAATACGCTCTCCATAGTGGCCCCCCCAGTGCCTGACTCTCGCCGACGGCTGCCCGAGCACGTCACTCGACTCCCCCGATGTGCTCCTCTACAACGGACGAACGCTGGTGCAGCCCCGCATGCCAGCACTTCTGGCGCAATACGGATTGACGGAGCCCCGGCAGGACGGGCGCGCACCACCTCCCGTCTCCGTCGAAGATCGCGCCGCGCAGGAATTCGCCGACGAGGCATCCTCCGAGCCTGACATCATGTGGTCGGACCCCACGCCAACACCCGACAAAACCAAGCATCGCCGTGCTCGAGCCAAGCAGTGGGAACGGTGGCAAGGGGAAATCCTGCCTGCCCTGCTCCCAGAGTTTGGGCGCGTGCTTCAAGAAACCAAATCACTGCGCGACCTGGAGGGACGGCGCCAACAAACTCCGAGCTGCCATTGCCTTGTGAAAATCCACAACATCAGCATCGTGAGGTTCTCATGTGAGTCCAGATTTACGGTGTATGGCTTGCCCAGACTGACGCCGTTCGCAGGCATTGAAGATCTCGAGCTCCAGTTCTGTTCATGTGCCCCAGTCGCCGTGCAGCTGATGCGCCTGGGCGCGTTTGCCTGATCTCCAATCCTCCCGTCACTCGCTGTCGATTTACGGGTATTGGAGTTTACCATGAAGCTTTTCTTGCAGGTCTCGCCCAACAATACTGCTTATACCATCGCGCTGGAGGAATGTTCTTGCGGATATGGGATTTCAGCTCCACCATCAGGCACGTTTCTCTGTCGCGCACTCGCGCACTCAGCGCTGAGACGAGACGCTATATTGACTAAATAAATCCCGTCTAGCACTCTTTGCGACGCCGATTCGGCCACGCTTTAATGTGGTACACCCACCTCCGGAACTTGCTCAAGCAGCATTATACCGACAAGATCGACACTCTCCGCGAGCAGCTGCTTGTCGCTGGGGAACCCGACTCGCCCAACACCCCGGCCCCACCACGAGGGACGTCCAGTCGAGCGAATCTGGAACCCGCTCGACCTCGGGACAACCCACTCCCCGAGGTCGAGGTCGTGGCAGTTCCAGCGCAGCAGCTGCGTCGTCCTCTGGGGCGTCGTCTCCCGCTGCTCCCGTCGTCGCCACCCCCCGCAGCGAGGACCTCCAGCCGAGCGATCTGGAACCCGCTCGACCTCGGGGACACCCCTCCCCAAGGTCGAGGTCGTGGCAGTTCCAGCGCAGCTGCGTCGTCCGTCTGGGACCGCAACCCCCCCGAGTCCCGCCGCCCCGGCTACCGCAGCTAGGGGACGCAAACGCGGGAGGGAGCCATCGCGTGAAGCTCCTAAAGTTCCTTTTCCGGAGCCGCCCGCCTCGACTGCGGCCCAGCGAGTACCTCCGGCGTCGATGCCCCCGCCTGTTTCGGCGGACATCTCAAGCATGAGCCCGAAGAAGCGTGAGTAACGAGCGTGAATTATATACCTCTTGCCACCTACTAATGAGACCACACAGAGCCGACGTCGTAATATGCACCGACGCCTGTTTTACGCAGAAGAAGAACAAGTCCCCAACTGATCCGTACAAAAAAACACCCCGACAGCCACTTTGTTTCCGAGGAGCAGGCGGCGCGAACGGAGGAGTACGTAGATGGAGTATGGAATGTGTCGGACAAGAACGAGAGTCGTCGTAAACGTGCTGCGGGCGTGGTGCGTGAGGTTGACGAAGAAGATGGCTACGAGTACTCGAGGCTGCCCCTGCCTCGCTCAGTGCTCGACGGATGCGAGGCATCTTTCAAGGTGGCCGATGAAAAACGCGAGAAGGCCAGCACGGAGTTCTTTGAAGACACGGGCCTGATGGGCCTCTTCTGTCGCCACGATAGAGTCTTATGGCTCGTGAACATGCACTCGGCGGGAGAGAAAACAATTCTACGTTATCGCTCTCCTGGAAACCTTCTTCCAGCACATCCCTCGCGACATCCACGTCGGCTGCTTTACGACGTAGCCTGCGCTTTCGAGCGCAGTTGCCTCAAGTGGGGCTTCCTGGACCGCTTCATGGATCGACTGGTGTTCGCAGTGTCGGTCTTCCACGCGTTCGGGCACGAGTGGGCATGCCAGCTGTTGTTCCATCCTCGCAAGCGGTGGGGATTCGGGTTTTCAAACGGCGAAGGCGCGGAGCGGTTTTGGAATGCGATCCGACACTTGATCGCGCATTTGCGTATCTGCGGTGTGAGTGCTTTTGCTTTCTTATATCAGAGAACACGTCTAGCATTTCTTGTGCAGTATCATAACCGCTTGTATACTCTGGACTCGCAGATCGAGCAGGCCGACAAAGCGAGCCTGTTACGTCTAGGGGAGTGGATCGCCCGTCGGTACAAACACAGTCTCGGGAAGCGGGCCGAGGCCACCAAGGCGTTGCGCGAGTGTGGAAAGTCCAAGGACGTGTTGCGCGACCAATGGAACTTACAGGTCGCAGCACAGACCAAGCCTTTGCCGCGTACGTCGGTACATCTTTTAACAAAAATCACGACTGACTTTTACTTCAGGTCGACAGAAAACTCGGGGCCAGCAGGCCGTGAACGCGGGTGATGCTCCTGCGTTCCGCGATACAGACGCGGCGAGTACATCTGGACGAGCTGCGTCAGAAAGTACCTCGACGCTGTCGAGGCCGAAGACGACGACGCCCGCAATGTATGAGAGGGAGTTCAAGCAGGCACAGGCGGCCCTCACCACATCAGTCGCGAATCTGAGGCGGAAGGAGGGCGGCCCTTGGCGTCAACGAGTACGACGAATTGGAGGCCCTCGCCACTAGCGAGTATATGCGTGCTCGGATGAATGCTCGTGCTCTCAAGCTGCGGCTACGAGAGCGGCTGCGCGCGAGGAAGTTTGAGATGGACGTCGTGGAACGCGCGTATCGACGGCTGATGAACGGTAAGTATTAGGACGACTTGGACGGCCAGAAATTGACGCAGAGCCAGATTCAAAGCTTCATGCACACACCGCGTCCGCTGTCAAGCGTCGAGGAGCCCACTATCACGAAGCTGGCTAACGAATACAACAAACTCTGCAACGAGGTGTCCAAGCTCATTCGCGAAGGAAAGGCTCCCCGAGGATCGATCGCGCCGCTCCCCATCCCGGCCAAGGGCCTGTGGAAGCTGGACGTCGACGACGTGATCTTCCAAGACGTGGGTCTAGACGACGGGGACGACACCAGCGACGAGCCACCGCTTTGGTTATGCGATGAGCAGGTGCGGGCGGGCATCAAGGCGTTGCTGGAGCTGGACCGGTGCGAGGAAGAGGATGCGCGCTTGCGCAGGGAGAACGAGGCGCTGCGGGTTATGGTTTGCAGAGGAGTGGAAAGTAAGTGTTGTTGGCATTCAAGAAGCGGGTACGTTACGAATCTATCTGCGGCCAACATACGACTGACGGAGCGTTATTAGCCTCAGAGGTGGATAAATACCATCTGCAGCTGCAACCAGGACGACCTCGTTCGCCTCGCCGCGACATGGGATAAATATTTGCCCGATTTTGGGGCGCAGAACGGCGCGCTCCCGGAGTGGGGCCCCTCCCAGGTGCAGCTGGCGCGGTGTCGCAGCGACGCTCATATGCCAGCACGTGGAGAGGACAGACATTATGGGGACGGGGACTCAGACGACGAGGAGGATGACGAGGACAGCGATGGGGAGGAGGAGGAGTACGAGACTCTAGAGGCGGTGGCAAGAGCGGACGTGTATCGGATGGACGAACACGACTACTAAATTTTGGACTTAGATTTTCTTAACCCTGGATTGTAATATAACTTTGGTAAAGAACACGGTATACCATTCCATGAGCGACGTTGTAAAGAGCACTCTAATAAAATTCATGACACCCCTACTCCCCTCTCTGTGTGCGAGGGCGCTGAGTGCCACCGGCAGGGAATGGGCCAAGCTCGGGAAAATTGGAACAATGGGCAGCTCCATTGGCCAGATGGGGGTGAGTAGACCGCTTACTGGATGAATGCCAGGCCACTGACCATAATTTGCCCAGGAAGGAAAACTCAGAAGACAATGACGGTCAGTGGCGGACCTAGTGGCAAAGCGTCTAAAGCCACCGTCGTTGGGGAACAGTTAAAAGGCAAGTACAAACGGTTGCGCATGCACCCCTCCTCCATATTCACCAACTCCAATGCCAGCTGAATGTACGGAAATCGCTTTTGTCCGAGCTTCCACCTTGAATCGCAACGCCGATCCCGCCGCCTTCCTTGCACCCGAACTCCGGAATCACCAGACCGTGCGCACGACCGCTGGACTCATCCCCACCCGCTCGTGGGCGCGTTTGAGGAACGATCGACAGGTCCTGGCGGGATTACTTGTGCGCAACAACCGCGCCGCCGGGAGGGTCCCACTTCCACGCGCCTCCTCCCCGGTGCTTCCCACCCAGCTCTTCCCTCCGCCAAGGACCGCGGCGGACCTGGCGATGCACGAGCAGCGTCGGATTGCCGAGGAGCCAGAGCGCATTGCGCTCAATGAACGCATTTGCGCTGCCGAGGCCTCATCCGGTATGTTAAAACTTGTCTTGGAGACTCCATGGCCTGGCGACTGATATGTTTACTAGAGGCCCAGTACATATGGTCAAGTTAACCGGTTAACTGCTTGGCCCTGTCGACGGGCTCAATGCGTTATCTGTGGCAACCCTATATAGGGAAACCCGCTGATCTCGGGCATATACAATGCCTTTCAATGCCGTCTGGTCATCACCTCGGCTCTGCCCGGCATCTCCAGGACCATTCCCGCACTGTACATAACCCCTCCTAGAACCGAAATAAATGATAATTACTACTTTCAACCCCTAAAATGGGGGCTATATACTGCGCAAACCAATATTTTGGCCCGGAGATACCCGGGGAACGTGTTACGATCCCAAAATGGATAGGCGCTGTATAAGCGCCCATCCCAAAAAAAACACGAAAACCACCTTTCCACCTCTATATATCGTCTAGCTCGCCACCCATGACCACCTCCTCGTCACTCTCGATCTCTCCCCTCTCCTCGTCAGTGTCCTCGTCCTGTACTGCAGCCAGTATCGCCGCATCATCATCCCCGTTCTCCCCATCGCTTGCCGGCACCTCGGTATCCTGCAGCGGATCCACCGCCCGGGTGCGCACCCTCCCCTTGCCTCTCGCCAGCTTCGGGGCGATCTCTGTGGCCCTTGCTTGGTCCGCGAGGTTCCGGAACAGCACCTCCTGCTGCGCGGCATACGCACGCATCCCCTGCACGTACGCCTCCTCCAGCTCGCTCCTCGCCTCCACACCTCGGCTGTGTTCCACCCACCTCTCGGCCTCGAACTCCAGCGAAATCGGAAGACGCCGAAACTCCTCCTTTAGGAGCATCACCTCCTCGTCCCACCGCCGCGATCGCGCGTATGCCTTGGACCACTCAATCCGGAGGGCTACACATTCTAGTTAGAATATATTTCAAATGAAAACGATAATCTTACCGTTCTCGAAGCCCGCATCTGACCCGGAGTTCCCGGCTACCGCCCAAATCCACGACACCTCTCTCCGGCTCTCTCGTCGTCTTCCTCCCCACGGCCTCCTCGTCACCATCGTCGCTGTCCTCCTCCTGGTTCTTGTCCCAGGCGGGGACGTCGATCCCGTGGTCTATCAGCTCCTGATACTTCCTCTTCCGCCTCTCCTTCGCCCCCTTCCGTTTCGTCTCCTTCGTCACCAAGTCCGCCGAGTCCTCCATACACCGAATGTCCTCGCGCACCAATTTTCGCCACCCAACCTGCGATACGTTCCCGCCGGCGGCAGCCAATAACGCACTCCAAGCTGCCTGGTATTTCTCGGAGTGCAGACGAATCTTGGTCTCATTCCGACTAACAATCGTCCGTGAACGGGTGGTTGCCCCCTGGTGTCGGGCGTGCAGCGATTTGTAGTTCAGGAAGCGGGCCTTGATGATCAACTGGTTGCGCAGTTTGACGAGCGAGCTGCGACACTGTGCATCGCGCATCAACTGTTCCATCTCGAGGAGCCCCGGGCTGCAACCCCCTGCCGCACGTTGTACTTCCGACAGAGCGGAAGGCAAGAACAGCGGCTCGTTTTCAGGCTGCTCATCCTCCGGCACGTTGCGCTTCTCCAACGCGACAACCGCTGCAGGGCAGTAGGTACCCTGCAGCTGACGCAGACGATTCAGGCGACGGATGAGCTTCGTGCGCAGGGCACCCATATTAATTTGCTGGGTGGTCGTTTTGGCTTTCTTCAGCTCCGCCTGTACACGAACGACACGTCTAAAACACCGGCGTCAGCCACGCACAAACCCACATATCCAGGAAGAACACGTACTGCTCCTCTTCGACCTCCAAACACTCCACGATGAATCCCCCCGGGCTGACCTTGTGCTTCGCCGGTAACCCCCGCTTGGCTGCCTCCTCCTCCTCTTTCTGGAACTGCAGCCGTACGTCCATCTCAGTCAATCCTAATTTCTCGTTAGTTTTCAGCTCTACCAAATACATTTACACTGGCATGCACCTGCGAAGTCGACTTTGTATGGGTTCGTCAAGGTGGGGTCCTCCTCGAAGTCGTGGATCATCTTCTTCCAGCCTTCAACGCGATCTTGCTGCGCCAGCGAAAACGCATCCAGCGCCTCCCTTTGAATGACCTGCTGCTCCAGGGCTGTGTCTAGCTTTCGCCGAAGGGTTGCCGCTGAAAACATCCGTCAGTATCCACACCACCTCGCAAAGTCGCGCCTGACTTACCCAACGAGATTAATTTCTGCCAATTCCAATACGCCCAGTGGTCGTCTATTGTGTCGTGGCGTGCCCCTGGACCCATGATCCTCGTACTACTTGCAATCCCCCCGATGTTTGCCCACGGCCGCTCTATTCCCTCCCCGTCAGTCTGCCCGCTTCCCGGAATGAGGTTGAGCGAGTAGAGCGCCCCGCAGTCGACGTCGTGCCCCTCAATGTGCATCTTTGGGATGACGAAAACCATCATCCCCAGCACGATTGCGCAACGGACCAGTGGTGGTAGCACCAGGAGACGCTCCATTAAATGCTTCCACCACTGGCAAACAATATCGTAAGATATAGTTTTACGAAGGCTGGGGCTGTGGTGGCGGAGGATCGAGCCGAATATGTAGTCCATGTTTGCATATCTAGATGTCTGTCAGCCCCAAAACAACATTAAATGCAGCCAATAATACGAACCGTTCCCCCCTTTGCAGATCCCCCACGCCGTTCGGCTGAATGAACTCGTGGCGTGCACACACCCCCATCCCGACGCCGGTGCTGCTATACCCCCGCGAAAACTTTGTGTTTGCATAGTCGAGGGCGGCAAGGCCGCTGCAAGTGCTCATCTGCCAATATACTTGTGTTAGCACGATAAACCTGATTATTATGCTGCACTTACCTCGACCTGATCCGTCACTGTCAGCAAGAACTCTCTGAACTCGGTATCCTCCAGCAGGTACGACATCCCTGTCCCCAAGCCCGGGTCTTTTAACTCGCTTGAAACGAGTCCGCGTTTGAGGCGAAAACAGGCGTCTATGGCCAAAAAAAAGACATAAATGAATCTATAAATTCGCAATCAACACTCCATCCTTAAGGGTTGATATCTAAACTCACCGCTGGTCTTTCGTTGCATTCTCCCACCCGTCCGGCAGATTAACCCCCGGGCGGGGGCAAGCCGGACAGCGAACTGCAAGCTCGCCCGATTGTGTTGCACGGGCGCCTCCTGCGTCGTGCCCGCGCCCGCCCCGTTTCAGCATCATCAAATGGCGGTACTCCCGACAAATGCGAATGAACACCTGATAACGGTCGGGCGGCTTTGTCCCATCGTTGCTCGTCAGTTTCACGAGGGTTTGGTAGTAGTCATACATCGTGGTCTTGGCCTGGCACGTCACGATGTGAAACTGCTCCAGTGCGACCAGGGTCATACAGGTCTGCGGCCGGTCTTGAGACGCCGGATACCATCCCCCGCGCAGCAGCTGCGTGTCCATTCCCCCCGCCTGTCCCCGATGCTCACACCCACAGAAATCCACTGCGACGTCATGAATTCCGTTGTGGTGCAGTACCACAAACTCCGACCTGCCGGGTTCCGGGCTCGCACAAAATTCGCCAGGAGCATGCCCAAACTGGACCCGCAGACCCAGGGCTTTGAGGGATGTACGCCGGAAGCACGATCCACCCCACGCCTTGTAAAAAAATCAGCCTTACACAATGAAATCTGTTTAGGTGCTCGTACCTCCACCCGGTGCAACGGACTGTACAAGTGGCGCGCAACACAACACTCTCGACATCGGAGAACACCACCCATGCAATCACGACATCTGTACACGCAGGGACGCGCCGGGTTCTGGCAGTCCGGGCACAACTCCACGCTGCGACCTCCACAGCCATGGAGTCGCAAAAACTCCAGCAGGTATCGATCTCGGGAGTTTGCTTTCCATTCATAAAGAACGGGGTCCTTTCCGCCAAAAGAACGCATCAGCAAAATGTTAGCCAATAAAATAAAATAAAAGCACACCGAATATATAGCCTTACGCGTACGGGCAGGAGGGTGGTGCGCCGGCGCCGTAGCCCGGCCGTCACTATCAAAGAACATGTCGTAGCGCTCATCCAGAGCCTGCGAGTCATCGAAAATACTGATGTCTGGTGCAGACTCAGGCACGTGTGAGGGCCCGCCTTCAGCCATGGACAACCGAGCCCTTTTGATAGGTGATGGCGGCTCGATGGGCACTACATCGCGGTATATGCGGCGTAAATCCTCGGAAGGGCGGTCGACAAAAGTGCTGATAGGCCGGTGCACCTCAGCTTGTGGAATGAGATCTGCAGGGGAGAACGAATGGCTTGAGACTGAGGTGGATGCGGAGGGGATAATTTCCAGGTGTCTCCCCCGAATACGGCGAACGCGAGGAGGCATGGGAATGGATAACCGCTAGTATTGCATTGCGGTAGTGCGCGCAGACGCGTTTGTGTTTGCAGCCGGATCAGCGCATGTGATATGTGTATGTGTGCCTCCTTCCTTTTGAGGGATCTGTCACGCCTTGCGACTGACCTCGTTCACTTTCCTTGCCCACCTCGGCCCATGGGCTGCCGGCGAGACACCAGCGCCCACCCCCCACCCGACACGACGCGCACCTGGTGCGACCCCTTTGGCGCCGCCACGCCACCCGCAGCAACTACGGCCGATCGGCCCAATCCCACCCAACTCTTCTGCTCCTTCGAATACGGCTCTTCGAATACGGCTCTCCGGCCACTCCAACTTTGTCGTGCCGCCCACCGCACGCAGCGCGTGCGCCTAAATCCGGAACCTTGTCGCTGCTGGTGCCCCTCGCAAGTACCACCCCGATCTCCATCGAACATGCCCTCCCGGTTCTGGAAATTTTTGGTCAAGGTGAGCGAGCGTGATATACGATGTCGAACAAAACTAATGCAACCACATATAGCAAGTACCACCACCCCCGGTCATATAGCAAGTACCACCACCCCCGGTTCTGGAATTTTTTGGTCAAGGTGAGCGAGCGCGATATACGATGTCGAACAAAAATAATGCAACCACATATAGCAAGTACCACCACCCCCGGTCATATAGCAAGTACCACCACCCCCGGTTCTGAAAATTTTTGGTCAAGGTGAGCGAGCGCGATATATGATGTCGAACGAAAATAATGCAACCACAAGTACCACCCCAATCTCCAACTCAATAGTCGAGTGCGACAAGGAATTTGTTGGGTATTGAAGGCCTCCTTCACGATCCAGAACAGCGACAATAGCGCGGTGTTTGTCTTGGAGAGGAAGAGACAGTGGAAAGCCTTGTTGCGAGCTCAGGCAAGGAAGTGTGGATGAGATATCAGACATCGCACATCGTAGATTAGATTGTAGTAGCACAATCTAATCTAGTGCTGGGTACCGCATATATTTCTCTCATTCAATGTCTGTCTGTCTCTCTCAAACCCAAACACAAAGGCAAACCAGATTGTATTTGCGGTGACAGGTGAGTGATACTACATTATGATACAATCCGCTCCACCTCAGCAGCGCGACGACGGAAATCGGCGAGCTCCTCGGCCTCCTCCGCCTCAGCACGGCGCTGTTCCAACTCATTCTGGCGTTTGAGCCATGCATGCCGCCCGTGTCTGGTCTCGTAGGTGCTGAGGTGATGGAGGGTCCAGGTATTGAGGGGAAAAGGCAGAAGCAAGATTGGGCGGGAAGCAAGATAATCAGGCCTAGCCAGGAACCCAAGACTATACCGGACGTACCTCATGCGAATGACCCTCTGCCGGTGTGCCAAAGCCTTGCCGTTCCTGGACAAGAAAACGAAAATCAATGAGCCAAGCGCTCATGGGCAGAGAGAGCTTGCTACTTTTTCCCGATAGCGACGGCTGGCCTCTCGCGCACGGGCCCGGAAATCCTCCGCAAGCTCGGCTTGATCCATGACTCGCTCGCGGTGCCTAGCAGAGATTAGTTAGACAGATCAAACAATGAAAATTCCATCCCGCACCGCGCCATCCTCTCCCTGGCCTTATCCCGCTCTTCGTCGAGGTTTCTGCACAGAAAATGAGTGCTTGGGTGGCTATGGAGTATCGGTGACCCACTTTTCGCGATACCGAGCTGAGGCCTGGCGCCTGGCTGCCATAGTGGCTGGGGAGCGAACCTTCTTCCCCTGCTCTCCGGAGGCGGCCTTGGCCCTTGTTATTGTTTAGCTTGAGCATAGATAGACCGAGGAGTGCTTACCGAGTGTTCTTTGAAGATTTCATTTGAGAAAGTGGAGTTTGAAGTTTTGAGATAGTGGTCGAAGTATGAGAGACACCGTAATCAGAGACCAAATTGGGCGACCTACTGCGACCAACATCTGAGCCCCAAAGAAAAGACCGTAAATTCAGAATAATTTGAGAGAGTCCGGGTATGCCATTAAACTGTTTCTCCATCTTCAGAATTCCCATACAGTGCCCGTAATTCAACGAAATGAGGAAAAGATATGCGTAACGAGTTCGTGATACACCCGTACCAAGTTCGTGATACGCCTGTCTGGCCTGCACTCAAGCCAGACTTTCGTGCTAAAAAATTATGTTCCTCACTTTCCACATGGCACGCAAGACTCGAAGGCAGAACTAGAAGACCCTATTCATTGCGGTGCTGCTATAGAAGGTATAGACTTAAATGTAATAGCTAAATAATAATCTACGCTGCTACATTCCGCCGACGATACATTTTCAGACCCTCCACCCAACGCATCTTCCTTGCCTCCAGACGTTCTGCTCGCTCGGCCGCCGAGACCCCCAGATCATTCACCAACTGGTCGCTTTTAAAGCCATTGTCGACGAAGCGGAAGATCCCTGCAGATGTGTACTGCGTGAATGAGAAGCGTTTTTCGTGGGCCTGGATGGAGGTGTTGGAGTGCCGAATGAGGGCCGATGGAATGAGGATGGTGCTCCCTGGCGGAAAGCGTATGATCAGTTTGAGATCCCACAGAATGAGATGGCCGCCGCGGTCGGGATCAAAGTCCCCGAGCGCGGTGATGGCACACCACCCCCAGGCGAGATTCGCGAAGTCGAGGTGTGGGAAGGTGACAGTCCTCGGACCAAAGTTGAAGGTGGCGGCGGCAAAGACGGAGACGTTCCGGGGGGAAGTTGTGGAGAAGCGTCGAATTCCATTTATGAAGCTCGTCCATGGTGTGGCTGTAATATGCATGTAGATCGGGTGCGTAGCATTGAAAGAGAGCTGCACTGATGATCAGGGCAGAGCACTTGAATACGAGGGCACTTACTATTCGCAAAGCCGGCGATACGCCGAAATGGCTTCTGCGCAAGAAGACCGGCGAGGATGATGGTCTTGAGTACGTTGTGGAAGAACATGGTCGGGAACTCCTGGCCTCCGCCCATCGAAGGCCCGACGGATTCAGCAGGGTGAGTCCCGCGTCGTGGCGCGGGTCGGGCGGCCGCGTTCTTCTTCTTACGGTGGGCGCGCGTGCCGTAGTAGACGCCTGAGAAAACTTGATCGTACATGTTTTGAGCTGCCTCTTCCATGAGTTTGGCAGCAGGCTCGACAACGTCAGGGCCCCAGCGCGAATCGCGTGGCTGACCACCCAGGACGCCGAATATATAGTGTTCTGCATCGACCAGCGGGCTGGGGGCCCTATGTACAATGAGCACAGGCACGGGGAAGCAACACAAAAGACGCACCCTTGCCAGTCAATAACTTGCATGCCCGGGATTTTATTCACCTCCTCCAGGGAATATTCGCGCGCCTCTGGCTCGAAGTCGGTCTCAGGTTGTCGTAGGCCCATCCACCCAGTTGAGGCCACTCCAGGATGGGAGCGAAAGGCTGCGTCCACAAGAATCGGGAAACTCTCTTCCGTGCGTCGTAGTGTTATCGCCTTAGGACCCCGAGGCTGGCCGGGCACCTCACGCAAGACCTCGCGCTTCAGACGGCGCGACGCTCGATGAAGCTTCTTCTTCTTCTCTTTGGCGGGGTCGACCGGTGGGGGTGCCGATGTGGGGGGTGGGCGCTGGGGAAGTCAGACGAGCCTCCCATCGTTCACGAGCTACACGGATAATTGGCGACGTGCGGCTCTCGCGGGGTCGTGTGGGAGCGGCAGTGGGGTGGACGACGAGGCGGGTGGTGGCACTTGGGAGCTGCCACTATCGCTGTCGTCATCTGTGTCATCCTCGACTTCACTTTCGCTATCGCTGTCCCCTTGTGGACCTGCAGCGCGACGTGACATCATGTCACACACGCGGAAGTTGTCGAGGACAATTGGCTCGTCGTCCATGAACTCGGCATATTTTTTGCATTGCGAAGGACTCTTCCTAATAGCGGTTTCAATGGTTTGTCAGCGAGCGGCGTGCAATCAAAAATAATAGAAAATGTGAATGTGTAGCAAAACGCAGAAACTCCAAAAGGCGCGACAAGACGCGCCAAAGACGCGCCAAAGACGCATTGGATTGTAGAAGGAAGCGAGCACCCGTAGTTCGGCAGTCCCAGGGGCGGGCACACGTAGTACGCGGTGGCAAGCGGGTCGGAAGCAGGGAGGGGAATAGAATAAAAAATATAAAGAACGGCTTACCAGGCATCGCTGCTGTGGGTGCAGGTGGTAGCTCGTGGGTCGAGGTGGGCGTGGAAATTGAGGCCATCCGCAAGGCGTGACAGATCCCTCAAAAGGAAGGAGGGTAGCCACAGATCACATGCACCAAAACACGTCTGAACGAGGTCAAGCCGCAAGGACGGATCCCTCAAATGGAAGGAGCACAGCACGGCCATAGACACATACACATAGCTGGGGAGGGCATGTTCGAGTTGGAGATTGGGGTGGGTACTTGCTATATGCACTTGCCGTTCAAAATTCTTATATATTACATGTACCCTATTTAAATAGATCCTACTGTGGCAAGTGCCATTTTTCGCACCACAAAACAAACCGATAAGAAAGAGAATGGATTCAAGGTCAGGTGCTACAAAAGGTAGAAAGGGAGGGGTCGCGGTACAACGATGGGGGAAATATTGTCGTCCTCTGGCTTCAGCCAGAAACCAGAGTCCTGCCATGCCGGATCGGTGGTGCTCCCCCATTCTCCTTTCCCCCATTCTCCTTCCCCCCATGCTGCTTCGTCCCACCGGCCCTCATAAGGTGAAGGAACGTGCTCACTGCCGCGTTTAAGGGCATATTCAGCCCGGCGGCTGAGATACAGACGCCGACTCGTGCGGCGGGCATCCGCACGCCGTATTTTTTGGAGGCGCTCATAGCTATATTCCTGGCATGCTGAAAAACATACTGTATGAGTTTTTTTTTTCTTTGGCAAGGAGAGAAGGGGCCATACCGCGACGCGCCTGCAAGTATGCCCATAACCAGTCTCCCTCATCACTGCGCTCGCGTTCGGCGGCGGCCTCACAGACCATGTCGAGAGATCGTTGACGGCAGCGAGACGAGCAGCGATGAAGTCGGGGTCTTCCTCTTGGGTTTGCATGGTGGCTTTGTTGGTCTGCATCGCGAAATTACGCGAGTTTCCGTATCACGAAATCACGCGACTTCCCGCATCACGAAATCGTTTCTTTTTTTTCACAATGGTTGACAAGGCCGACAAGCTAGAAAAAACGCGGGACTCCGAGCGGTTTCCAAGGCCGGCGTGGGGAATTCCTAGAAAGTTGGATGGAGGCCTACAGCGAGGCGTCGCGCAAGAAAACCACGGCGAAGATGTGGGAGCGACTCTTTCCCCAGTACTGGGCAAATTTCCCCTGGCGCTCTCCTCTTACCGAAGAACTGGTTGGCCCCAATTTTTGTGGATACCGATGAGAACTGGGTCGTGTCCGCCATGCCGAACGAGACTCTGACGTCCGAGGAGGAGATCAGGAAAAAGAAGTGATGAAAGGAACTCAAAAGGTACGTGTATCTTGAGGATGTATTTGAGTGGCTTGCAGAACTGAAACCCGTCTATAGAAAGTTAAGAGTTGGTTCAATCACCGCCGTACTTCGGCGGGCTGGCGGCCAAACCCGTGGATACCATTCCTGAAGCAGATGCGTCAGCCTGACTTGCCGGCACCCCAAACGCGCCACCGAGTTTCATTTCTACATGACCCACGACGACTTCAAAGACAAGGGTGACGACGGAGTACAATGAGAAGCACGCAGACACCCCAAAGAAGCAGTCAGCTGGCGGTGAAATGCCAATTGCCCGGGACCTACTGGCGGCCGAGCCCGCGGAGGTGAAGCAGAAGCTTCTTGAAGAGATGGAGAAGGAGTACGAGGAAAGTCCTCTGAGGCCCACGCCAGCGCTGTGGATGGTTTGCCGTCGTTGGACGAGGGGGATCGTGCCATGTAAGTGTTCTTTGAACGTAATCGCCGTGTCTTGTGTGTATGACGAGGGTGTATTTGTAGCGCGCGGAGAGCGGTTCTCTGCGGTAGTGACTCCACTGTTGATGGCGCTGTATGACTACACGGGTTACAAACTAACGCTGCTGGCGGGGCGAGTGGTCACTGAACCCAAGGTCGACGTCCAAGTTGTGGGGTACGTGAGGTTAACGTGGTTACGCCACCCGAGTACTGATTGATATCTAGGCTGAATGCGGGGAAGATGAAGGGCGAGAATGGGAAGACGTTCCAGCCTGGGATACGGGTGTATATACATCTACACTACCAGGGTTTCTCGCGCGGTTGTTTGGGCAGCGCGTAAGTCAGATTTGATCATTCTGATCGCTGTACATTGACTGCATATACCTTTCTACCTAGACGAAAGCGAAGTCCGCCACAGCTGTTCCCCCACCTCCAGTTTCCTACTCCCGATGGCGATATCATTCTACTGGATGCCTCTGCGGCGCAGACTTCGGAAGGGGCCGCACCCGCACCACCCCACCTCTACTGCGTCCACCGCAGCCGATCCACAGCCGGAAAACGACGACATGGACGTCGATGGCGTGGACGTCGACAGTCCAGAACGCGACCCGTTCGAGGGGCTTGAGGTCAATTCGGCGCTTCGCCGCAAGACGATTGCTGAGTCACAGACCCCGGCGGACTTGGAACACGCCATCTGGCGCTCAGCGCTTGAGCGAGTACGAGTTGGTGCGCGCCAACAATGTTGCACGCAACAATGAGATGCTTGTAAACCTCGGGCTCAACAGACGTTTGAGGAGGCCATGGGCCTCCCCCGTAAAGAAGGCAGGAGCGAGGAAGTCGGGCCAAGGAAGTCGGGAGGCAAGGGGGGAGGGGCAGAAAAAGCAAAACGCGTGAGAGGGGAGGGAGAGGGCACGGTCGAAGCGAGGAGGAGGAGGAGGAGGAGGAGGAGGAGGAGGAGGAGAGTTGGAAGAGAAGTTGCCCGGCCCGAGAGAAGCGCGCCAAACCCACCCCAAAGGCGGCGGCACCAAAGGAATGGGCAAAGAAGGCGAGAACGCAGCTCGAGGAAGGCAATTTTGGGCTGCACTGGTCTGAGCTCGTGGAACAATGGTGGCTCCGGGAGCAGGGAAAGGGATTCGTTTCTCGGTAAGTTCTTTTTTTTGGGTGGCGGGTCTTAAAGAAGCACTGATGGACGATGCTTCACAGCCGAAAGGATTACCCGCCAAGCTCAGACCGGCACAGGTAGGCGCCTGGGTACAGCGGGCCAGGACGGGGAAGCCCGATATCCGGGATGTCGAGCGGTTTGCGAACGAGTGGGCGAAGTGGTGGCAAGAGATCAATCCCATGGAGGAAAGTGTCGCTCCCCATGTCGAGATCGGGAGACGGCCCGTGGGTGGGCCTGGATCTGCCAGGCGCCAACGGGTTCCTCAACGTCCTGATCTGCTTGAAGTGGTGGAGAGAGCGGGTGGAGACGGAGTCAAAGGAGTGGAAAGAAGCAGTGGAGGATGTGACCTGGGTATTGAGGCAGATGAATGGGACACCCACCCCCGCTACCGCACCTATGCCCACCGCCATGGCTGCGCCCACGCCTGCTGCTGCCGCACCCACGCCCGCTGCTACCGCCCATGCCCAATGATACCGCACCCCCGGCTACAGCTACGACTACCGTGCCTGCCCCTGCTGTTATGGTTACCGCTGCCGCTACTGTGCCCACCCCCGCTACTGCGCCCCACCCCCGCTACTGCGCCCACCCCCGCTACTACCCCCGTCGCTGGTATTGCACCCGCTGGTATGCCCAATACGGGTACCGCTGCCACTGCCGCTACTGCGCCCACCCCCGCTACCGCCGCGGGTATTGCACCCGCTGGGATGCCCACCATCGGATCCCTACCGAGTAGTGATGAACACGACACGAGCACGCTTGGTACGGATGCGGAGGCGGATGCAAAGCTGGCGAAGAAGCGGGCCGAGCTGGAAGCGCAGGGCCTGTCGCCTGAGGAAATAGAGGAAGTTTTGATGGATATGGATGCGGATGAGGAGGAATAGGGCGGATAGCGGGTCCCGGTATCGCGTGCAGGTAGGTATCAGCACACAGAGGGGGCAGGGGTAGTACGACGTGCCGTTGGGGGCCAAAAGCGGGCCCAGTATATACCCTAATTCCGCCTGAAAAGGGCTTTTGTTTGATGCCCCTATTCGCCTAATGAACGGCACACAAAATAAGAATATATCTATTTAATTAGGGGTTTCTAGCAGCCGTGGATAGCACGCCGAGCGTGCCATCAATCAGTCTAGGGAGCCGCAAAACATGTTATATAAGCCTATGTGGCTGTACGGCGAGGGCCACAAGATAACGCATTGAGCCCGTCGACAAGGCCGGGCAGTTAACCGGTTATCCTGACCATATGAGCTGAGAGGCCGACCCCACCAACGAGGAGAAGGCATTGAAATTCAGATATTTAAGTACGTCGCCGTCTGCTTGCTTGCTGTTGCCTGCGGATCATGCCATTAACTATCCTATCCCTAGTCGAGGACTATGCAGAGCGCTTCGGGGATTTTGTCCCCGACGCTGCCATCGAGCCTTATATCATGCGCAGGAACTGGGCGACGGAGCGCCTTGATGTTGTGGACGGCGGCAGGTGCGTTCTGATTCACGTTGACTCCTTTGGGTGCTGGTTATTAATTGATGTTCGTCGCAGGGGCCAATGGCTGTCCATTCAGCACCCGGGCCCTATCGAGGCGTACATGACGGCGGCAAGCCATTTCCACTCCACGTTCGGCCGGCCGTACCAGCGCGTGGACGCAGAGCGGGGGAGTTGACGGAGGCGTGCCAACTCTTGGTGACGCACAAGGCGTTCTTGGATGAATGTCGTGGCGACGTGGAGAAGGAGCATCGCCTCCTGGGACAGAAGGAGTTTCTGTTGACGTTCGTGAACCCTTTCCCCCGCACGATCCGGAGCGCGCTCTTCTGGATGCCACCGGTATGTCGAACGTGCTACCTTATGTTGTTCCCTCCGACTCAAGATCCATTCAGTCCGACAGCGGGTGGTGGCGTTCAGGCGCGAGTGCGCCCTTGTCCCCGACTTTCAGCAAACCTGAGGTCACATTCCGATTCATCAACCGCGGCTGGGAACAACCTGGCAGCGTCAGGTGCCGCAAGGCTTATTGCAGATGTAAGTGGAATTTTTGTCCTGTGTCGACAGCTACTGATATCCTTCCTTTCCTTTTTAGATCGCCGTTTGGCGGCCCGACTTGCGGAACTCCAACAGCACGCAGAGGTATGCGCGCAAATCGTGCGCCGCCTTCGCCCGTCTCGACTTCCCAGTTCTACGGGGTTCTTGACTCCTTGCGACTCTAAATTAACTGTATTTGTCGAATAACAATACATATATTGTCCTTACGTCCTTACTGTTTATTTTTACGATTATACAGAATTCGTTCAGATCGTCCTTCGGGTTTGAACTGTGCGAAAGAGCTGGAGAGGGTGAAATCAGGACTTATTGGTTTTTCACAGATGTAAAGCCGAAAGCCGAAATCGCCGAAATCGCCATATAGAGACGAGAGCGGTTGTTTGCTTGTGTGGTTGTTGTGTGGTGAGTATGTTATATATTTCCATCATCGACTTCGTACTGATCCTTCTTTCCCTGCAGAACCTCGCCCCTCCTTTCCCGGCCCGTACCCGGCACACACACGCCCTCGATGTGCATCTGCTCTCAAACACAACCAAACATCCCGCCGCGTCGGTGCAAGTGGGGCGCAATCGGGTTCAAAGGTAAACTCTTGAATTTATGAGTTATGTCGGACTCACGGTGATCCAGCGCCTGTTTCGCTTTTACCACAACGACCACACTGCGACTTCGGTAAGTCTGTTTGCTCTTCCCTCTTTTCGTCGTCGCTTCGAAGTTGCTTCTGACCACAACCCACTACAACACAAGACTACTGTGACTTCGGTGAGTCTCGACTTCTTTCCTTTCAATCTGGACTGACCTTGCTGTGAATACAGCTGATGAACGACATATCGCGCCGCCGCGAATTGGCACGGATGTAAGTGAAATCTTTTGCTTTAATTGATATTCTGATCGTCGGGAGTGGGCGGAAGTCCATCGACGACCAGGTGGAGGCACATCTCCAACGATCTCTATACAAGGAGCGTGAGGGGAGCGTGTATTGCAACGTCCGGTGGATTTGGGGACGGGGAGATTGGAGGTGAAGGGGGGATGGACAAGTGATTTGGAACGGCGCCAGGTGAATTACCGCAGCTGTGAATCTGCCACGCAAGAGATCCTCTGGATCGCGGCTTTTGAATGCGCAGAACCCAAGCGCGTCGGTGAGTGATTGTTGGACGATGAGGAGGGTCTCGGGTTGGACTTACTAAACATGCAGAGCGCCTGCTGCATCTCGAGCTCGCAAAACTCGGCGCGCGTCTGCAGCCCCGTCCGTGCCCTGGATGTGGAACTAACCATCGCGAGTACTTCGAATATTCGGCGGCAGATGGATTCGAGGGCGTGTTGGAGATTATCGAAGCATCTTGGCGAAGTTGGGGGTTCCGGTGAATAAGTGAGTTATGATTTCGTGTTTTTGGGAGCAACTTCTAATCGACTTTACAGAGTAATCCTAGGTTAACATGTACTTGTATTGAACGGTGGCGCCATTGCTTGCAAAAAAAGAACAAAAGGAGAGGAGCGTGAGTGCCAGTGAATCAAGCTGGTAACGCAGACAGTAACGTAATGATAAACACAGACTGGCCGAGGCTGCAAACGGGGTGCGCACACTCCAGGCGCCCAGGGCGAGCCAGCAAGCGCCTGACAAGCGCCTGACAAGCGCCCGACAAGAGCCCGCCTACGGAATATGGATGGGATGGATGTGTTGCTGGCGATGGAGTGCCTTGATATTTCCCGAACATTTTACTATTGTTGTTTTTCATAGACTTCGGTGGCTGACCCGCTCCACCAGTACGAACCGGAGGAATCGTGGAGGACGGTAGATAGTAGGTATACGTAGGTACAGCGTGTAAGTATGTACAATGAATATATTTCTCTTATGGGCCGAGTGCGCGAACTTCACACAACTGACAACAACCCATCGCGACCGCAAAAGGAAATTGAATTGTGCGATGGTATGCATATGTAAAGAAGTTATGACGTTAAGAAAAAAAAAATTGAGTGGGGTGCCCACCGTGCCGAAATGAACGAGTGGGCAGCCCCACGACTCAATTGTGGGGCAGCCCACCAGTGGGGAGTAAAACGGGTGGGGGGCGGCCCACAGCTGGGAAATAAAATGGGTGGGGCAGCCCTCGCATTAACAAATAATGTGGGGCGCCCCACCGTATAAATGGTGGGGCACCCCACGGAGAGAAATAAACGGGGTGGGGCGGCCCACTGATTGGGCTGAAGTGGTGGGGCTGCCCACCGGCGAAAATAAATGGTGGGGCAGCCCACCGTAGGAGTGGGGCGGCCCACCGTAGGAGTGGGGCAGCCCCCCAGTACTAATAAGCTAGGTGGGGCTCCCCCCAGTATGGGGGGCAGCCCACCACTGTGTACACCGTAGGTGGGGCGCCCCACCATAAGAAAGGGACAGTGGGGCGGCCCCAAGAAAAGTGGGGTAGCCCACAACAGTTGGTGGGGCGGCCCACCATCTGAGTAAATGTTTTGCGGTGTTCAATAGCTATGAGTGCAGGCATGCAGAATGAAAGGGGTGTGATGGGTGCAGGTGCATGCAAGCATGCAGAATAGAAAGGCATAGGTGGCAGGTGCGTGGGAATGAGGTGAGTGCAAGCATCGGGATATAAAGGGGTGTGGGTGGCACATGTGCCGAGCGGGCATGGGTGCGGGTGCAAGTGCACGGAATGAAAGGGGGTGCGGGTGACAAGCACCCTGAATGGGCACAGGTGCAGGTATGCGGAACAGGTGCACGGAATCAAAGGCGGTGCGGGTGGCAGGCGTGTGGAATGGGCACAGGTGCAGGTGCAGGTGTGCGGAACGGGCATGGGTGCAAGCATGGTGCAAGCATGGGGAATGGGTGGGGGTGCAGGCATGTGGAACAGGTGCGGGTACAGGCGCACAGAAGGAAATGGGTGCAGGTGCATATATGATTTCCAGCTAGAATAATAGCCTAGAATAATAGCCGCAAATGGCAGCTTTCGGGATCACCACAGACAGTGCAAAACGGCCCAGAATTGAGCCCAAAAAACTTTTTTTCGGTGGGACTGGTATCAGGGGTCCTACTCAAAAGTGGGGCAGTGGGGCACCCCACAAATTTTTCGGTTCCGCCTGCGGCGGGAGGGGCTCCCCACTTGAAAGAAGTGTGGGGAGCCCCACATCCAGTTTTTGCAAAATGTGGGCTGCCCCACCCCAAATGTGGGCTGCCCCACCGGGAGTGGGGCTCCCTATGAAATTAGATACCGCTAGGGTCATTTAACTCTAGGAAAAGAATTGACCCTAAGGGTTCCCAAAAGGGTACCTGAGGTGTTGGAACTAGGTCCAGGCTGGATCCAGGTGGAGTCCATTTAACGGAAACACTGGATACCAGCTGAATCAGATATGAGTTCGAGCTGGACATTTTCTGAATCACATATTGACATTTGCTGGATTCTACCTGGGTTTCATTTGGGTGTGTATAATCTCGCAAAGATTAGCAACCGCGGATACTATTAGAATTGGGATTTCATAGAATCACTTGCGTTTCGCATCGGAGTACTATCTCCAGACCTAGACCCACATCATACAAAACCATTGAACATAAAATCTTGTCTGACCATCCGTGATTGCACCTAGAACAGTTTCGAGCAATTTATCTATACAACTTGTGGACCTATAAGTCTTGCTTTCAAAGAACTAAAGTTCAAATTGCCACAATCTATACTGGATTGGAACCCCGAACTTGCATGAGGATTATAGTGTTTAAGTTGATATAGTTGCATTATCGAACTACGTATTCGTTTACAGGTTTGATTTGTGATTATTCACCACTAGCCCCATAGTCAACCGTTTCATCGCATCAATGGAAGTCTCTTCCCGAGTGCCTACAACCCATTTTGAATCACTACCGCCCGAAGGACTCCAAGTCGAAGAAGTCGACTTGCCTAGACTCCAAGTCGGACCAAGTCAAACCAATGACTTGACTCGCCCCGACTCTCAAGTCAATGACTTCAAGTCGACTTGAGGGGCTGGAGTTGTGAGTTGCGGCAACACTATGTTAAACAGGTGATTTAAGAATATAGATAGAAGGGTGTGGTCATTTTTTGTCGGATCGATTGGGTTGGGTAAATGGCTGTAGCATACATTGTTGAGGCACATGTATGTAGATACGGTACCAGTACACTCCTTTCAGGGACCACCGTGGTTATACATCTTCCTTCCTTCCTTTATGTTTACTTCTGTTGAAACTTGACATTATCATGTACAGCCTCGCCATGTTCAACCCTTGGTTCACGCGTTGGATTTATTTTCATTTGCATTCACATGTCTCCGAAATTCTCACACAAGCACGTTGAAATATCCCAATGGAAGGGCATGCGAGCTGCGGAATTCCGAGCAGCCGCTTGTTAGGTTTCACAGTTCACGTATCCGTTCAACCAATATGCAACCGATACATTTGTATCGGCTCTGGTATCCGTTGTACCAATTTCAATAACAAAATCATTCATATCGAGTTTGATTTCGGCCAATCCCATTTTACTTAGATTTCGGTTGGCTGTCGGCAAGGCCGAAAGCAAAACCGATATGGGGAGTGTTGCCGCAGCCGATAATTGAATTGTTTACCAAATTTTAATTCGACACTTCTACTTTCAATTTGCATTTAAAGTGGCCCGATAGTTGGGAATCTCTGGTGTGACGGTGAAGTATAGTACATGGGAAATAGGGGTGTACATAATGACATTAACTTGGTATAACTCCTTCGACGTGGGCGGTGCTTGTATCCCTGAAGGGCCTTCTTCTGTCGAATCGATGCTCAATATTTCTTCAAAGTATATGTCCC